>OY725328.1:35242012-35401774 GCA_963242795.1 Inga leiocalycina
AATGATGGAGCGATCCTATTTATTCATTTTTTTTTTTTGATGAATGCTGGACCTTTCTTCAAAATATATATATATATATATATATATATGAAAGTTAGTGAAGGCTAGGAAAGGGAAGGGAAAATTGTGAGGGGCGATGGAAGATGGGTTGAGAGAAGATGGTTTGTTTGGTATAAAGAAAATTGAAGGGTGAAACTTGGATAAAAAGAGAAATACCCATTTTATCCTAAAAATAAATTAATAATTATCTATTAATCAAATTTATATCTCAATGCATACATTAAATAATTAGTAGTATAATAATTTAAAAATTAAATAAAATGAATAAATTATAAATTATAATTTAAATCAATAAAAAAATGTTATTTCATTTATTAATGAAATAGAAACTTTTTCCTATAGAATGAAATTCAAATTTATTAAAAAATTGAATTTATTGATGAAATTCGAATTTGCTAAGCAAATTCGAATGTGATAAGCAAATTCTCTTTGACCCCGTTTTACAAATTGTAAAACAGAAAAAGCTTTCATCGTCAATTATCTTGTTGTCATAGCCATAACTCCTCCGTTTCTCTTCACTCTTTCTCCTTGCAGTAGTGTATGATGTTCTCAAATTTAGTTTTGATATTTTAAAATCAAGAGATTATTCCTTTAAATTTGTTTCATACAAAAAAAAGCTTCAGTTGGTTTAGCGTGAGAGAAGAAGGAAAAATGTAGTGGAATACAGAAAAAAAAAATCAGATGCACAAGAAACACACGATAAGAAACTTTTCAGGATTCCCACCTTTTAATTTAAATTTTTCAGGGGCATATTTGTCTTTCGGATCTTCCTTCTTGCGAACGAACTTAGGTTCCCACCAATTTTTGTGGGATCTCATTTTCCCACCTTTAAAAGAACATTGATGGCCCGGGAACTTGAATTCCTGAAAAGATTGAGTGAAAATTGTGTTTCAAACAAGGAAACTTGCTCTTGTTCCCTTCCCTTCCCATTTCTTCTATGTACCAAACAGGCCCTTAGAACTCAGTCGCTGACTTAGGGGTGGGAAGAAGAGGAGAGTGGGTGTAACCCCCTCCGTAATTATATCCAAAATACACGATTAAAATGAAATAGAGACCAATAATAATCAAATAACATTTACTAACCCATCACATGACAGGGTTTTCACAAATACCTTTCGAAATCATTTATAAATTTGGTCTCATATTCACATTTCGAATACAATTATTAAGCAAAGATAAATTGCATTCATATATATATCAGAGTGCACAACATAATCATCCCGGTAATCCTGGGTACATACCTTCACTAAAGATACGCAAGGCACAATTACCCATTACAATTCTTCAAATGGGGATTACACAATCTCATCTCAAATTCATAACCCTATATTCAACCGAATCATATACAATCTTCACAACTTATTGATAACCAACTACCAACTCTCATCTCGAAGAAGTCCTAGTTGCTCCCTCCACGAGCCACTTGCCCTGTCTAAATTATTGGTAGGGAAGGGTGAGATTCGAGAGAATCTCTGTAGGGAAACATTATCAATATGCAGGCAAGATAAGTGTTTAATGCATGACATGCTTGCATCACTTAACTCATGCACACATATAATGACAAATCTATAAGCTCAATGCTTCGAACGATACACATATGGCCATCGCATATATTGAAACATAGCTTCAAATTATGCATACATGTTCCAAATAATCAAGAAAAGTAATAACATGCATCAACACATTAATACAGTTATCAAAGCATGCAGGAGAGATAAGTTCCCTACCTCTAGTCTTTTCTCCTCGATTTGCATGCCAGTAACTTGAGGCTTCACATTCGATCCTACAATATCAAATATACTATTTAGACACTTCCATAGTATTTCTGGGGGTTATATGAAGCTATATTAAAAAATGACTAAAATACCCCTGGGGACCCGGCCCGGCCTTGTCATACCTGGTCCGGTTGTACTTTTCTTGAAATTTTGACATAGGCTTTTCTGACATAATTTTGCCCAAGGAATCCATTTCCAGACTCAGAATTATCAAATTCAATGTCAATTTACAAATTTACCCTTGGCAGCCCCACTTTAAGGGTTTTAGGGGCGTTTTCGTAATTATGCTTTTTCGGCCTTTTTCGAAAAAGTGTCCAACTGTAACCCCACCTAATTTTCACTCCTGAACTTGATGGAATCATCAAATCATTGAAAATCCAACTCTAAGACCCATTTCTAGAGCTGGCCGAAATTCTCAAATATTTCAGGGAAAATTGGGGTTTTTCGGTTTTGGCTCCATAAATGCGTTCCTTTCTACTCCTAACCACTTTATTGACTATTCCATTAGGTTACAACTACCATTTAGTACAAATTTTGGCAGCATAACACTACTAACACAACATTTCCAAATTTTACAAACAAAGACAATCCGGCGAAATTTCACCAATTAAATTATCCACAGTAGTTAGAATAGTCAATATACGAAGTTTAGGAAGTTACCTCTTCTTCCTTCTGGCTTTTCCTTGTGGTTGAAAACCCTAACTTAAAAACAACAAGATTTGTGCTTCAAATACCTTACATAATATAGAAGATAAGCTTAGGAGAAGGATTATACGCGTTAGGTACGAATTCACCGAAGAAATCGACCTACCTCGCGAGTTTTCTTCCTCTTCTCTCTTTCTCCATGGTGCTGCATGGTTTTTGGCTGATGGAGGAAGAGGATGATGACTTTATAACATTTAGCTTATGTCATCTTTAATTATGATGATGTCATAATTCCAAAATTGACATTTTCGGATTTTCTGGCAGATTTTCTGGCCAATCTTTGAAAACTCATAACTAATTCTAGAAAAATCAAAATGAGTTTATTTCAAAGCCAAATGAAAGTTATTTAAGTCCTTTTTATAGGCAAAATATGGGCCATTACCCAAAATTACCACAAAATTCCAGAATTACATAAAACTCATCGCTGCCCCAAAACAGAGTTCAGTTTCCATCCCAAACTTTAGACAGTCATATCTCCTAGCTCACAAAACGAAATGTCACAAATTATATGTCCATTTTGAAGCTTGGAATGTGAAATTTAAGACTAAAAAGTTTCAGAATTTTTAGACACCATTTGGTCATTCAAAACGTTCACACAAACTGACTGCCCAGAATAAAGTTTCACTGGACAGAATTTCAGATTTTGCATCTTTGCTTCCAATGGTCACATTTTCATACCAAACATCATTCCTACATAAATTTTCACAAGGAATCCATTGGAAACACCAAATCAATCAAATTCACATCACATTGACATGTTTTCACAACAATCTCAACATGTCAACACAATTCACATTTCAAAACCTAACATTGCAATTTTTCCATTCCAAAGTTCCAAACCAATTTCAATGACATCAAAACACACTATGACACCATTTCCAACACAATACCCCATTCAATTCTTCCCTTTATTCTAAGTCAATTTGGATGTTAATCCACAATTGAACTCAAATACAAGGTTTCGGCGCTACTCACAACACACACAAATCACATTCGAGTGTCAAATCACATCATATTCTCCAAAAGAGTTATTTATCACTAACCACATCCACTTTTGGAGTAATTAACCCTTAATCACAATTTGGGATATTGCTAAACCGGGGCTTAGCAATCCACTAATCTCAGGCTTATTCTCTAAGCTCAAGTCTCAAAAGTCGGGGTGTTACAGTGGGGAGGTTGAAGGATTGTCAAATTTTCAAGGAATGTACCAAGTGAACATTAATTTTAGAGTAAAATACTCTAACCTCTCTTGGGTATCGTCTTAATTACACGGACCTTCCCTCTATTTTGAAAACATACATTTAGATCCAAACCGGTAAATCCGTTAAAGATTTTTATTTTTTAATTAAAATTTATATTAAAATAAATTTTATTTACTAATTTACCCTTCATTATTACTAATTTTCTAATTTTGGCTAAAACTATTTAAGTAATTTAATATATTTTTTCCTTTTTCTTAATTTATTTTTTACTTTTGCAAATAGTTATCTGTTAAATTTTTTTTCATATTGAGATAAAAAAATTAATTAATTTAATTAATGCAAACATAAAAAATTAATTAAAAATATGATTAATTCTTTTAATAGGTAACGTGTTTATAAATGTTTCAAGAGAACAAGAGAAAATTCTAGAGAGATTGGGAAACAATTCTTATTTAATTTCTTGTGATTATTTTGTTTTGGTCAGAAAGTTTCTCGTGATTGCAATGTTT
This sequence comes from Inga leiocalycina, assembly GCA_963242795.1. Classification (NCBI taxonomy): domain Eukaryota; kingdom Viridiplantae; phylum Streptophyta; class Magnoliopsida; order Fabales; family Fabaceae; genus Inga; species Inga leiocalycina. The sequence goes on from OY725328.1 coordinate 35,246,264, forward strand.
ATATAAGGCCTCTATTATTTATAGGCCTCCAAAGGTTGTCACTAAGAGTCACCACTAAGATACAATAAATACATATGAATATACAATGTATGATGACCCTTTGTATCACGCATGTATCTGAATGTACATTAAACAACATTTAAGTTTCATAACTATTATTCATGAATGGTGACTAGGATATGAGAGGTCCAGATTCAACAAACATCCATATAATTAATATATATAACACTCCCCCTTCAATGTTCATTATTAATGTGTCTCATTAAGAAACTTTGACTAGAAAAAACCTAGTGGGACAATAACCTAGCCAAAGAAAAAGAGTACAACGTTTATTGATACACTGTTCAGTACCCTCATTAAAAACATTTTTAGGAAAATCCAGTTGGATAAAACCTAGATAAGGGAAAAAAGTACAGCGTATATCGATTCCCCTTATTGACAACATCAGGTGAGATCTTTGAGCTTGTAAAGACCATTGTCATGGACAAGCTTTTCAAAGATTGTACTAATAAATGATTTGAAAAATAAATATGCTAGATTTTCACTTGAACGGATTTATTGGATATCTATTTCACTATCCTTTTAAAGGTCATGAGTAAAGAGGAATTTTGGTGAAATATGTATATGCTTCATTCTATCACCCTTAATATATCCTTCATGCAGCACTATCCTCATATATGACTGTTGGGATCATTTTGTTTAAAGATAAACTGCAAGTAGTTTTTATATGATGTATTACCAATCTTAACGATACATATTCTCAACTTACTTCATGAATCACTATAATTTCTGCATGGTTAGATGAGGTGGTTGATATAGTTTGTTTCATATATCGCCATGAAATAGTTGTACCTCCATATGTAAACATATAGTGTTTTTTATTTAACATCATGTGGATTAGACAAAAATCCAGGATCTGTATAACCAACTAGTTCATGCTTGGATATATTAGAATAGAATAACTCTCAAAGATAATGAAGAATGTGCTTTACTCTGTTCCAATGTTTTCGTGTTAGTGAAGAATTATATCTTGCTAATAAGCCAAATAATATATTAGGTATTGTGTGATTAGTAAGATATATTAGTGCTCCAATAGCACTAAGATCTTATTTTCTTCCTCTTCTTCATTGTTTCAACTGAAGATGAAAAAGTTACAATATTGTGATTTCTAAAAGCTCATGGATCATTTATTTATTATATGAGTTTCCTCCTAATCTTTCTCAAGTGTGCTCTTTTGAGAAATTGAAAGTCGTTGAGCCATATTCACCATGTAATGGATCGAAGGATTAGAGGCTGGGAGAGGTGTTTTTTAATTGGGGGCATTTTGGTATTTTCATAATAATGTGGGTCTCATAACAAAAAGTAACATTGTTAGGTTAGAAATAACGGTCATGTGATTTTTGCCTTCATTCTCAAAATTCATTGTTATTTTTACCCCTTAAAAAAGTATTTGATATTAGACGCTCTTTAGATCAAATCTCATATATATTTTTGCAACTTAATCTCAATATAAATGATAAAATAAAAAAGTTTTACCATGGCAAAAAAAACAATCCGTTTTACATTTAGTAAGAAAATTTACCACCAAACTAGCGCTATTGCAAACAGGTGGAGTAATATAAAAACGATATTAAAAGATAAAACGAAAAGAGAGAAATAAAAGGTGATGGGGTTGGGAGTTGAAACTTATTGACGGGGGAGTGAAGTCTGAGTGAACGAAGCCGACAATCCTGCTGAAGCGCTCGCTTCCCGGCGTTACTCACCTTTCCAATGATCTCCAAATCGAGGCTTCACCGGCGATCGGTTTCTCCGGCCAATACTGAACCTACCCACTTCATGAAGATCATACTTCCGGGAACCATTCATGACCAAGACATGGTAAACTCTTTGCTTTTCTTTTCTGTTCACTTAGAAATGAGAAAATCCAGAAAAAGAGCACTACCTGCTTAATGCACAGTGTTAAATTTGCGGATCTTACTCAGCTCTTCTAATAGTTGCTATATACACTTTTTATGCGAAGCAAAATGAAAGAAATCCCGAGAAAGTTTGTGGAATAGCAATAATGGAAACAAAAAACTGGGTTTATTGGGTATGATTTTACTTGATAGCACTTTGTTTTATGAACCCCAATGCTGTGTTTGTTTTTTTTTTTTTGGGTTTAATTTGATCCTCTGTTTTAGCATCTAAAATAAGTTATCTTTATATTATGTGAAGTAATTTTAATTTGTGTTTAAAGAATGTTTAAGTTATGTTCCGCAAATCTAACTAAGTAGAGGAGTGACCTTACAGAGAATTCCAAGGGAGTTTGTGAGAAGATTTGAGAATGAACTGTGTACTAGTGAGGCAACAATAAGTGTTCGAGATGGTCATGTTTGGAAGATGGAACTGAAGAAATCTGAAAACGAAATTTTGTTGTGCAAGGGCTGGGAGGAATTTGTGATACTACTCTCTTAGGTTTGGCTTCTTTTTAGTGTTCAAATATGAAGGCAAGTCACAGTTCAGTGTCATCATCTTTGATTCGAGTGCTGCTGAGATTTACTGTCCACCCAAAGTTAACCCCCCCCCCCGAGAAGCAGAAGTCGGCCCCTGAACAGTGTCATAGAAAAAGGCCGTACATCTTTGATCAATGTGGCTACAATACAAGGAGCCAAAGGCATAAGCTGGATGAAGAAGAAGAGGAAGAGGAAGAAGAGGGAGACGAAGATGAGGAGGAGGAGGAGGACGAAGAGATAATCTACATAGACATGGACGATGATAAAGATGAGAAAGAGAAAGATGGATTTTTGAGCAAGAGAAGGCAAAGAGCTATGGAAGCGACCCATAATTCGGAATCAGAAAATCCTCCATCCTTTACTGCAACAATAAGGCCAGCTAATCTGAATCTTTATTATATTGTAAGGAATGTCTCTATTAGCTATATTATGACTGTGATTGATTTTTTCTCACTTTGTTGATTCCAATGTGTATTCAGTGTGTGCCGGCTTCATTCTGGAAGGTTTATCTGTGCAAGAATAGTCCAATGAAGCTGCAGGATTGTAAGGGACGAAAATGGAAGGTGGATTATGTTAAATACGGGTCAACTCTTCGAATAGGGAAGGGTTGGATTAGTTTTGCAAGGGGCAACAATGTGCAGATAGGAGACAAGTGTGCGTTTGAGCTCATCAAGAGGAAAAACTATTTTGTATTTCAAGTTACCATAAACTGATCATGGTAATGCACTGCAGAAACTTGTTGTTTAGGCTCTTGAATGGTTCTGGCTTTTGAATGTAATTATTTAGGGAAAATTTCAATAAAGAACCACTGGAGCCAATTAATATCCAATTACCCTAAAAAATCTGAAACTTGACTGTAGGACTTTGGGGGCAAATTGATACTAAATACGGGTCAACTCTTCGAATAGGGAAGGGTTGGATTAGTTTTGCAAGGGGCAACAATGTGCAGATAGGAGACAAGTGTGCGTTTGAGCTAATCAAGAGGAAAAACTATTTTGTATTTCAAGTTACCATAAACTGATCATGATAATGCACTGCAGAAACTTGTTGTTTAGGCTCTTGAATGGTTCTGGCTTTTGAATGTAATTATTTAGGGAAAATTTCAATAAAGGACCACTGGAGCCAATTAATATCCAATTACCCTAAAAAATCTGAAACTTGACTGTAGGACTTTGGGGGCAAATTGATATTAAAATTCATGCTGAAAAGATAACACTACCCTTGTTTATTTTTTTTTTTCAAAATTCAACATTTTCCGGCAATGGAGCCCCAGCCAACTGGCAGCTGGCGCCCTTGCCGAAGCCCCAGCCGTTGGCTCTTGATTCCATCGGTACACGTTATTCCATCTTCCAAACACACACACACATATAATAGAAGATATGATATATCATAAGTGTAATATCTCAATTTTTGATAAAGGGCTAATCATGATTATTGTGGATAATTTAATTGGAATTATTATGTGTTTTATGACAATATTAATTAATGTCATAATTAGTAAAAAATTGAAAGAATGGAATTATTGGCTATAAGTTAGTGATTAATGGAGAAATTAATTACTAACTAAGAGAAAAAAAAATGAGAAGTGTGATTAAATGGCTAATGGAGGGATTAAGTGGCTAATTGGATGTTTACCTTTATGAAAGCCAATGATGAATTGACAAGTGGCAAGTTGTTGGAGGGAGTGGAGTTAGAAAAGTCAAATGGGTTATTTTATGATTTTCTTTCTCCTCTCTTCTCTCCTTTTCGTTGATGAGGCATGGCTAGGTGGAAAAGAATAATCATTCCCTATCATCTCCAAGCTCTCATCTCTCTCTTCCCTTCTTCCAATTCCAGCGCCATTGTTGGCCAAGAAAGAGAAAGTTAAAGCTTATGATTTAGGTAAGTAAATGGCCTCCATTGCTTAAATTCTTTTCTTTAATGTTGCTCCTTAGGTTAAGAGCTTCATTTTGATGTGTATAGTGTGCCTATTTAGTATTGATTTGTGCCACAAGAAATTTTAAAGGTCGGAGAATCAAAGAACCTCTTTGGTAAAGTGAAAGAGGTAAGTGAGATTAATCTATCTATCTAAGTTTTATGCCAATGATTTAGTTTGGAATTTCTAAAAATTTTGGCCTTTAATCCGAAAATGAGAGTCATTGGGCTTTTGGCATGTTTTTGACATAGTAATGGTAAAATGATATGAGTTTTGGATAGATAGATTGATTTGAGATTGAAATGGTATGTTTGGATGATTTTGGAATTTGGATGATTATGTTACTCAAAACCAAAGCATGATAATGGAATAGGTTTTGGATAATTCTGATGATTCCATTAAATTCCTTGGGTGTTTTTGTGTGGGAGTAGTTTTGGTTGAGGTTTTGGGTTCATTTGGATCACTTGGTAAAAATTCTGGAAGTGTTGTCTTACCTTCTACGTTTTCTGGTTTCTGATAAAATCACTCGAGTGAGAGTGAGTTCACTCGAGTGAGGGTGGGATCACTCGAGTGCGTTAGTGTATTTTCCCCTCTAGCCTTCGGTTTTCATGTTGCACTTCCGAGCGAGAGGTAAAAGTGTTGCCTCACTTGCAAGTGTTGTGGGTTCTTACTCAAGTGAGCCTTCTCTCACTCGAGTGTTGGTGTATTTGTCAGCTGATCTAACATCTCGGGTTGTCACTCACGTCCAAAATTCAAGAGTGCGCTTTAACACTTGTGAATGCTAAGTTCTTACTCGAGTGATCATCTTCTTTGAAAGTTCTTATGCTCTAGAGCAAACACTTTTTGTCCTCACTTTCTAGCACTTGAGGTGCTGTCCGTACCATCACTCGAGTGAGGCCTTCTTCACTTGAGTGTCTATACCAATACTCGAGTGAAGCCATTTTCACTCGAGGTGCAGCAGTGAAAAATATATTTTTGTGCTTCCAAAAAGGGATCTTTGTGATAGTTCTTCCAACCCCTTAGGGCTATTGTTAGAGGTATTCTTGAGTACTAAAAGAGCAATAATAATAACCAATTAAGTGTTAAGAAGCTATTGATAATTGGAATAGAGAAATAACTCTTCGTCACTTATTATAATTATAGGATATGATATTTGCCCGACGTGGGAGAGATCGGTGCCAGAGAACGCCCGGAAGGATCAAGGTAGTGACTTTTCTCTCATGTTGTGTATGATGTTTTGGTATACATAACTTATCATTGAACTGTGAACTGCATGTGCCATAGTCCATTACAGCGTGAGCACTTTAGCGTGAGCCGTTTAGGGAGTGATAGTGGTCATCTCTAGTTCGGCCGTTGAACTGCCATTGTAATCAACATGGATCTTTGTGAATCCGACCTGTGGGGCGGCGTTTGTGAATCCAGCTGTGGGCTGTGTTTGTATCTTGCCTATATGGCTTGCGTTATGAAATGCTTTATATGAATCCCAGCTGTGGTGAAATATATTGTGTGGATTGTTGTGATGCAATGAAGCGTAAGCAATTCAAAGTGAACAATCATAAGGGATGACATGTGTTATACTAACCATTGCCGTTGTAATTGCTTTGTGTGGATGATGATTTGATTTCATGCCTTATTGTTGTGCATACTATGATTGATTTGACACTACGGGGATTCCTTAGAATCTCACTCTCCCAAAATTAAACATTTTAGACAGAGCCGAAGGATCGAAAGGCAAGCGGGTGACGAAGAGCGGATAGAGTTCCGGTTTAGAAATATATTTTGGGTTATTGGTTACCATGTAAATTATTTGGATGTTTTTGGGAAACAATTGTATATATTGGGATTGGTGGTATAGTTTTGTGTAATCCCAAGTTAAGGGTAATGAATTGTGGGCTTTGTGCCTTTGTAAAACCCTTATTAATGAATGGAACCCGAGTGTGTCTAGAATTTGCATTATACTCTGATCTTTATAAATGGAATCAACCTATGCAATTAATTTATGTATTTGTATTGTAAATATGAGGCCATTGATGAACAAGTTTAGAAAAGATTTTGCAAATCCAGTTTTAGGTAAAAGATTATTTCAATAAGCCCCAAATAATTTATGGTTTCTAATTTCACACTTAATTACGTATTTATGAACTTAATCTTTGCCTACGGTGAAGGGGCCTACAATAAGTTCACAGATGAATATGTATGGAGGAATAATTTAAGAGAACTGACATAGCAGAAGTTGGAAGGCATTAAAAGAGAAGAATCGTCGGCCCAGAGAGAGCCAGGGTCAGACCATACGTCCAAAACCTCTTGATAGTTCAAGTTCAATTTCAGAGACGCCATCTCCTCTTCATCGTCTTCCTCCCAGAGACCTCCATTATTTTCTGTCTTTATAATCTTGTCCTTTTTCCACAAGGCGGCATTTGCTTCTGCAGAGGTGTAGCGTGGGGTACTTGCTGCTTCTCTTTCTTTGGGCTTCAGAGCACTGAATTGCATTCCATCTTATCTTCTTTAGGCTATTTCCCTCTATCTTAGCTGTTTGTCTACCTGTCTGGTTCTGTTCCAATGTCCTTGCACAGCATAATGCATGCTGTTATTTTTATTGTTAGTATCACTATATTACTCCCTTCATATGTGGAACCCATGACTACTTGTCCATCTATGAAGGATATGTGTTCAAGATCATACTTCCCAGCGCGATTTGCGCCAAAAGCTGGTGAACTCTTGGCTTTTTCTGTCTGCTTGCACATGGAGAAAATGCAAAGTAGGGCTCTGTTTGTTTGTTTTCTGTTCAAGTTCAAGCTCTGTTTTGCCATCCAAAACATGTATTCTTTTTATCTTGTCATGTAATTTTCATTTTGTTTAAAGACTATATATGTTTTTGTAACCCTAAAATCACCTAAAATCACCTGGCTAGCTTTCTAGCTAATTGTCGAAGTTGTGTGGGTATGTGTATGGGACAAAGATAGAATCGTATGTGTTTGTGTGTGGGTCCTTGGTTTCTTTCATGGCAGATTGTTTCCAGAATCAAGCATTCATGTCTTCAACTCATCTTATAATCTTCATTGGCTCTCAAAGGTACCTAAAGAGATAGTTGACAAGGACTCTCTTGCTTATAATAAAGGTATAATGTACTATACAAGTGAAGACAAGAAAGATGCAGAGGCATCATGGCTTTTATTGTTTCGACTATTCCCAAATTCCTCAAACCACTTCGAAGCTTCTGTAAATATCATTAGCAACATTCTTGTGGAGATGGCCAAAAAGGTAAATTTTAAACACTTGCTCATCGAAAAGCTGCTAAATTTTTGGAAAAATGATATGATCTGTGATCTATTTTTCTGTTAATTTTGATTTGTTATATAAAATGATTATTGATAAGCTACTGCTTCAAATAACTCATCTTGCAAATGAATCAAGGGCTTAATAAGCGAAGAGTTGGCAGATTCATTCAACTTGCCTATCTACATTCCAGCATTAGAAGAGGTAAAGGAATTGACTGAGAAGAATGGCAACTTCAAAATTGAGAAATCAGAATCAATTTTCCGTCTATTTAAAGATAAAAACCAAACTGTTGCTCATAATTATATATAGTATGAGCATGAGAACTGGGTTTGAAGGGGCTTTCAAGGAACACCTTGAGCAAGAGATTGCGGATGACATTTGGCACAGTTTGAGAAGAAATATTTAATTTGTGACGACAAATTAAATATTTCTCTTCAAGCCTTTGTTCAATTCTTAGTGAGGTATGTGTCAACGTTGACTACAGTATGAGGGGTTGTTGTTGGGAAAGGAGTGATTGGAATTCAAGGTAGAGAACCATGATGTACATGAATCAGACCATTGGATTCAATTTAAATTACTTATATTTATAGGAATAAACAAATATATAGAGTATAGTTGAAGGAAAAAAAAGGACAGAACAAGAAGAAATATGAATGTAAGGTATGACTCCCATATATATATATATATACTGCTGTATTTTTTGATGTTATTGTTTGTTTCTCTAACTCAATTTACATTTGATTGTATGATGATTGTGTGGAAATACATTTCTTATTTTATACTACAAGAGCAAATTTAATCCATGTATGGTTAAACTTGAAGGCATGATAAAATTAGCAGCAAGAGCTGTAATATGTGCTTCTTCATCACCTTTTCAAATTTATTCATATGGCCATTATAAAACTTGATATCTAGCTCTTAAATTTTGGTCGTCCCTTCTTCTACTTCTCGAGTTACTATAGTTACTATAGGCACCATTTCATTTGTGTGAAGGAACAATAAAAGAACCACCAAAACGTTGCTGCAAGTGTATAATGAGAACTTGGAATCACATCATAAATTTTATCTGCAGAAATCTCCACTGCCTCACTTTGCATGCTAAACAAGGACCTTTTGTCCCATAGGGTTCTATTGTCAGATAATACGACATTCTGATTTTGTAGCTGATGTTAAACAGGCCACTTGTGATAAAGTTGCCGTAGCCGATTTTGTTGAAAGGACTAAGTCACACAACTGATCACCAACAGGGCTACATTTCTAATGGAATCTCATCTCTAACTGACATATCAAATTTCATGTTTCAGAAGGCCTTTTCTATAAGCCGAGACAAATTTTTTTTCACATGCTTATCCCGTAAATCATAAAAGCTATTCTCCAAAAGCTAATTCAAACATATACACTAAAGTTTGTGTTTGGTTTCAATTAGAAAAAGCTATTTGAGAGAAAACCTTGGTTTTAAGAAAAATCATCCAAACACTTAACTTTTTGCAAAACCATGGTTTTGATCTTAAATCATGGTTTTGCAAAAAGTATCCAAACACCCTAAATTTTGCCAAACCAAGGTTTTGAGCTCAAACCATGGTTTGGATCTCAAAACCATGGTTTTGAGAAAATCTAATTTTTTTTGCTTTTTTCTATACGTAGACCCCACCATCTCACTCTAATTGGTCCTTTTTATTAATGTGGGCCCTACACCACACTCTCTCTCTTCTTCTTCTTCTTCTTCTTTTTTTAATGGGCTAAGGTGCAAAAATAGCCATCAACTTTGTTCAAAAGTGCAAAAAAAACCATGAACTATTTTTGTTAGCAAAAATAACCATAAACTTTATAAAAAAGAGCAAAAGTAACCATGACGTTAACGGACATTAACGTCCGTTAATGTGAACTTTTTAAGGTGCTAAAATAGCCATTAACTAATGTCAAAAGTGCAAAAATAACCATAAACTTTTTCTTAGATGCAAAAGTAATTTCTTAAACATTAATTCATAATTTTTTTTTTGCTTTTATGTTGTGAGTGTTTTATCAATTTGGGGATTAAAATGACAAAACTTATGAATTAATATTAAAAAAGTCAACTTTTTTTATTTTGACGAGAATGACGAAACGAAAGAAAATCATCACCTAACTCCAAAAGATAAAATTCAAGGTAATCAAACCTGGACCTGTCAGTGAACTGGCCGGGGTACTGGGTCAAGTGTCAGTGGGTCAGACTGGAGCTAAACCGGTGAGAAATAGAACATTTTAGGCTTATAGTATGAAATTCTAAAGGAAAAATAAAAAAAAATATTTTTTAAACAAAAATTTAAAACTTAACCCAAATCTACTTTATAATTAATGTTAAGGATTTTATCATAGTTATCTGATCCGAACTAGATCAGAAACCGGCTAACCGGTCAGTAGATTTGAGTTAAGCTTTTAATTTTTGTTTAAAAAATATTTTTTTTTATTTTTCCTTTAGAATTTCATACTATAAGCCTAAAATGTTCCATTTCTCACCGGTTTAGCTCCAGTCTGACCCACTAACCATTGACCCAGTACCCCGGCCAGTTCACTGACAGGTCCAGGTTTAATTACCTTGAATTTTATCTTTTAGAGTTAGGTGATGATTTTCTTTCGTTTCGTCATTCTCGCCAAAATAAAAAAAAAATTGACTTTTTGAATATTAATTCAAAAATTTTGCCATTTTAATCCTCAAATTGATAAAACATTCACAACACAAAAGCAAAAAAAAATTATGAATTAATGTTTAAGAAGTTACTTTTGCATCTAAGAAAAAGTTTATGGTTACTTTTGCACTTTTGACATTAGTTAATGGCTATTTTAGCACATTAAAAAGTTCACATTAACGGACGTTAATGTCTGTTAACGTTATGGTTGCTTTTGCTCTCTTTTATAAAGTTTATGGTTACTTTTGCTACCAAAAATAGTTCATGGTTATTTTTGCACTTTTGAACAAAGTTGATGGCTATTTTTGCACCTTAGCCCTTTTTTAATTTCACCTATTTTTCTTTAATCCCTTTTCTTTTAAGAATTTTAAAATTTTAATACTCCCTTTTATCTTATATTCTACACATGCGGAAGATCATCTGCACATCAGGGAAGATATTCTGCACACGCGGCAATGAGGGATTTTTTCACAATTTTCCCAAATTATTATTCTACTCATAATCTATTCTCCAGAAGCTACTCTGCTCAAAGTCTATTTTTCAGAAGCTATTCTCCACTTTTTCTCCAGAATCTATTCTCCAAAATCTATTCTCTTCATAATCTATTATCCAAAAGTTAATCCGAACACATAAGTGTGTTTGGATTCACTTAAAAAAATCAATTTTGAACCCAAACCTAGGTTTTCATAAAAAAATCCAAACACTCATAAGTTTTCAAATAATCTATCTTGAGCCCAAACCATGGTTTTGGACCCCAAAACCATGGTTTGGGAATAATCTTTTTTTTTTTTGCCTTTTGCACTTTGTGGGCCCCACCCTCTCACTCTCATTGATTCTTTTTCTGTTTGTGGGTCCCAGGTTACACTCCCTCTCACTTTCATTGGTTCTTTTTCTATTTGTAGGTCCCACGTCACACACTCTCTCTCTCCATAATTTCCCATAATCTATTCTTCTCATAATCTATTCTCCAAAATCTATTCTCCTCATAATCTATTCTTAAAAAGCTAATCCAAACAAAAATTCATGTCATAATAGGAAAATGGATTTGGGTTGCTGACATTGGGTCTTGGCACAAGCTTTGGTTAATTCTTGATGGGTATATTCATAAAGCCTTGAGTATCGATGTGCAGCATTCTAATCATCTTTTCTGAGAGTGATTCTCTTGAAGAGAAATCTGGATCTTTCACAGTTTTGTTGCTCCATATCTGACCAAATACATAGGAATCTAAGTTAAATATAAAACACTCTTAAAATTAAAAAAATGTATGTTACATTGGCGTTTTCATTTAAGGCTCATCATAGTAATAAAATCTTGACCACCCAAAATCTAATTTGAACCATATCCAAGTTTAAAATTTTTAATTAATATGCATTTTTTGAATAATAAATTGATTTCTTTAAGAAGTATCAATTATAAGATTATCTTTACTTTAAATTTTATATCAAATAAAATTTAAAAATAATTAAAATATAAAAAATTGAATTGAATCTAGACCATCCAAAGTCAATGTGAATGGTCTAGATTAAGACTGTACTCATAGGAATATGCTTATTCTTATATATTTGATATTTTATTTCAATTCTCTCACAAAAAGTAATACTACTTAAAAAAATAATTATTTAGGCATTTATATTTCCTAACTGTTGGACTTTGGGTCCAAGTCCGCCCTTGATGGGCCGGACTATTTGATTAGGAAATAAGTAGCCTAATCAAATAAGAATAAAATCAGCATAAGATGCTGATTTGGGAATATTTAGCAATAATTATGGATTTGTTAAAAGAGGAACAAATCACCATAATTAGGGAATTAATTGAGAGACAATTAATTCCTGTCTTGGAGGGCAAGAAGGAGTGCACACGTTTCCTAATTAGTGGCCTCCATAAACCACTATAAATAGGGTGTGCCTCCTCAATTGCAACTGGCCCCGCCATTGAGTTTTCTGGCAATTCCCTTCTCTCCTACCATCTTTCTGGTTCTGGTGATCTGCTGTGCAAATCACAATTAGGCTCTAGTAGTCTAATAATTGTGTGGGCACAAGTATGGAGTATTGGAGCTTTGACCCGGATCCGAACATGGATTCGTCCAGGTATGCCTGATCTCCTTCTTAGTTATAAACATTTGTTTCCTACATTGGCATCAGAGCCATTTGATCCTTGAGGCTGTGATTATTCTATGTGAATAAACTAAATGATATAATTTGTTTATATCTCCATCTAATTCCGCTGTGCTATTATATATATGAATATATAATGTTAATATGTGCCACTGTACATATTTTTCAAGCTTTATATGCTTAGATTTTATTGCTTGAAATTTTGATTCATATGTGAATATTTTTGGGAATCTAGGTATATGTTTTTCAAAATGTGAACATGTATATATTTGTATATATTTTTGTTTTTGCCTTTGCTATGTATATATGCGTGTCTGTGTGCAACCAAAGACGTGTTCGTTTTAAGCTTCCGCATGATTGAAAAATCCAGACATGATATATATATTTGTTGCTGTGTGATTGCGTTCTCTGCTCCTCTGACTATAATATACATATGCGCATGTGTATATATATATATTCATGGCACAATTCCTTCGTCCTCTTCCTCAAATCTTCGATTTCTTAAAGTTACGTTTTTGGAACCTATGTGGAACTAAAAACGAAAAAGACTTAACCCCTCAAAGGTTAGAAGAGCCTTTGAAACGCAAAGACACACATCCGGTCGAATTACGTCGCGCCGACAACGTCGAGAAAAATTGGGTGTTTTGAAACTCGGTGTTTTTGCCCAAAGTAAGGACATGGATGTGTAGAGCTCGAAGAGACGATTCCAACGATGCTTAGAACGCGTCAAACGGAGTCTGGATGAGGGAGAAACAAAGGAAAGAAGTTCGCGGGTCGTTAGTCGCCGCCGCAACTTCACTCACGATTTGATCAATGAAACAGAGGTTTTAAGATCAAATAAATGCCATGGATTTGTAGTTCGCTGAACTACGATTCCAACGACACCAAGAACGCGAAAAACGGAGCTAAAACGAGGGACATATGGCCTCCCGAAGTTGGTGGGTCGCGATGACCCGTAGGAGCTCCAACCGGGTCGGGTTGACCCGGCTGGAGGTTGAAGATGATGACGTGGTAGTCAACGCCACGTCATCGGTCAACCAATGCCACGTGGCACCAATGAGCGGCCGCCACGTCATCGTCAAGCGCCATGTCAGTGACACGTCATCGATGACGGGTCACGGTTGACCGGTCAACGGTCAACAGTCATCCGTTGACTGTTGACCCCCAAAAAAAAAAAGGAGAGTGTGACACATGGCGCGTGGGGCCCACTGGGGTCTCCGTTTGACACGTGGCAAGCACCGTCGGAGAGAGGACGGCGCGTGGATTCTTGGTAGCCGGCGCGTGTCGCCGGCAGAAGGCCGCAAGGTGGTGCGTGTATGTCACGCGCCTCCAGCGAGAGTGGCCAAAGCTGGAAATTTCCAATTTTTCAGGATTTTTCCATCCAGACATGTTCTAGGGGCGCGTGAGAGCGCGTGGGACCTCCGATTGAGATGTGGTTGGTTCCTAAAAATCCCTAAATTCGAGAGCTTCAATTTGATATATAATTTGTATATATTTGAAGCACGTTTGGATATGATTTGAGTCAAAAAGGTGCTTATGTCACTTAGAAGATCCCAAAAAATGTTGGAAATGAATCAATGTTGGTTCTATTGTTTTTGGGACATGTTGGCTTATTTTTAAGAGTAATTTCAGCTGCAACATAAGGTTAATACTGAAAGATTCTTTAAAAGTAAGGGATTATTCAAATGAGTTTTTTGAATATAAAATCCTATCCAACCTTGACTCAAACTCTTAGAGATAAAAACCTGAAAAATTGCAGCAACCTAAAATTATTCAATAATTATTGAATAATAATAAGTCTTCCCATGCTTCTAACCACATTGATCCACTTGGATTGAAGCAATGACTTCTAAAGGTCAACCTTTTATCACATATGTTGTGACAAATGACAAGAGAGATAGAGATGTGAGAATCATCTCATCAAGTGGGAGGTATGCTGCAAATACATCTAAATGAGTGGATGTAAACATGGCAAAGAGGAGCTTGACATTGTAGCTAGATGCTGCATGAGTTAATATGGTCAGAAGGGCCTATGAGAAGGAGAACCTAGTTAAGAGACAACAATATGAGGCTTAAATTTTTGAATGTTCTTGTTTTTCCCATTGAATTTAAGATTAAATTCTCTGTTAGTTTATAGAATTGAATTCGGTATATTCTCTTCTTGTTTTCTTGAACATTCATGCTAGTTAGATGATAATGTGTTATTATCTTGTTAATATAACTGCTCTTTGATTGAGTGGGAGTTTTTTCTGGAATACGTCTAGAAATCCAAAGGGGAAAGTGTTCAAATGAAGACTATGGTTAAAAGGGTGATGAGCTAACTAGTATGATTGGGATGGGAGTCAACATAGTTGTCTCCTGAACATGAAACTAGTGAACTTATCATCTAATTATCCTTTGTCTTATTTGAACAACTAAGATTTGTATACCATAATCGTCTGAGTGACCAATTATGACCAAGTCTATTTGACTGAGCTTATGAAGACAAGCTCAATAGAGATATCTGTGGAGTTAGAAACTCTCAAATCTCTTTCATTCAAGAAGAATGAGATGTCAGGGACATCCTACCAACTAGTCTTCAGCATTTAGAGGCTGAAGCAATTGAAGGATACAAAAAGGTTTATGCTATCAAGCATAGAAAGAACAACATTGCTCAAACTTATGTTGGTATGAGCAATGTAACCTTATCCAAGCCATATGGATAGTGTTGGAAGATAGTGAAATAAGTGATCTTCTTCCATAAAGTTAAAACTAAGTGTACTAAGTCCTAACATGTTGTTTAGGCAACACTTGAGGCAGATGTCAAACAAGAAGTTGAGACAAACTAAATGCCAAGTTCTTTCTAACAAACAACAAGTGTATGTTGTGATAAGACATCTCCCAGTGAGTGGGAGGAATATATGTCTCCCAGTGAGTGGGAGTGAGCCATGTCTTCCAGTGAGTGGGCATATACAATAGTATATATTGCCCCTGATATGCATATTGTAACCTTCAGCAATGTGATTCACCACATTGAACTTCAGTGTGAGAGACTGAAGGATCCAAGATCGATCAGTCAGACGAACTTAGCTAAAGAGTGGGATGATTCATCCTCAAAGCCCAAGGGCAAGGAACCTATGAGGAAAACTTGATCTAGAAAAGATCAAATGGTTTCTGCAAAAGATGAAATGCTACATTGATTAACCATTAAGGGTTGTAAAAGTAGCAATCCACATAAGTTGTGGATGTTTCAAATGAAGCATATGGCTTTATGTCAAATGCAAAGCGATGAAGAGAGAGAATCAAGGGATTGGAACTTGCACGTTAACTCTGCATAGATAAACCACCCTGATTCACTCCATGCAATTGCAACTGACAGAATCACATCTTTGTTATCTCTTTAGTTAAGGATCGATGGGACTATGATTCTCAAATCCTTTGTTGGATTTTGATGTTTCTTTCCTAGGGATAAAAAATTCCATTTCTTGCCACATGTACACCTTGATCAATGGGAATGATCAAACTAGCAAAAGAGTATTTGCTAAATGACGTGTGTCAAAGGGTTAATACCCTTATGAATAAGTTCAGAACTCATTCTGCCTGGCAAGAAAGACAAAGAAACATTTTTCTGAGAATATCCACTGCAATTGGCAAATTATGACGTTGGTGAACCAATAAACGTGAGGGCAAAATACAAACAGCTTGGTGTTTCGTTAACGTTGTGGACGTTTACTCGAAATACAGTAATGTTTACTTGATTTTTGGCAAATGTGAAGCTGTTAGATAATGGCTGAACTAGTCAGGAATCAGTAAACTGAAAGGATAAGACCTTTTGAACTAACAAGGGTTAAAGACACCCATGTGCTTAGTTCAAGCTGTTTTGTGTACAAGAAAGGCATTGTTAGGCAACTATCAATACCTAGAACTCTTCAACATAATAGAGTTGTTGAAATGGAGAGATAGACCTCTCCTTGTTTTGGTTATGAAGATAATGGCACCAATGAGGCTATCAGCCATATGTTGGTAGGTGGACTCATAGCTATTATATTTACACTTAACCAAATGCCCTCTATGTCAGTCACGACCTTACCCTATGAATCATGGATGGGCCTTAGACTAGGACCAAGTTTGTTAAGACCATAAGGGTCATCAACTTTATATTCATACTTCTTCCTATGAGTAAGGAAGATTGGGGTCAAGGTAAGCAAAGTATCTCTTTGTGAGATGACATGAGAATTTAACATGACACGTCTTCATTAGTGAAAATGATGGCGGTTCAGTGACTGAGAGAAAATCATGGAATACAACGTTCATAAAACCAAGATTTCCTAGCAGGAAATGAGCATTAATCACAATAAATCTCTTCAAGAGGTTCACAAGTGACAAGGAATAACCAAGTGTTCCTAAGTTCACTGATCCGAGTGGGAGGATTGAGACCATTTTCACAATGAAAGAGGTAAGAGGTAAGTTACGAGACAATTACCTCACTCAGGTAAGAGGTAAGTTACGAGATAATTACCTCACTCATACATAGGAAAAGAATCCTATGAAATCCACCTTGGAGCAAATTGTCATCTAGTGAATGACTATAAGGTATAGATTCCCTAATGGATTGAATGCTCTCTTCATCATTTAGAAGGTGATGATAAGTACCTATAAGTGTCTGAAAGACACTAGAAGGACTTGCTAAGATGAATTGCAAAGTGTCATGCAGGAGGATTTGGATTCCTTTTAAGCCAAATACGTGTTTGGGTAATTTGTCACCTAGCCAAAAGGTGATTGGGAACAAGTAGGTTCTCAAATCTGTTGGGGGCATGTAGAACCTAAAACACTTAGTGGCTAGGAGGTAATACAATGGAAGGTTGTCCATTGTGTGTTTTAACTCTGAACTTTGGCTATGACAACAAGCTTAGTCTTGAAAATTGCATCAAGATGATGTAAAGACCACCTTCCAATTTGGAATTTTGGAAATTGGATGATGAACTCTACACTGAAGCAGCTTAAGGGCTTCGTAGAAACAATCACCTAAATAGTAGTATATGAAGTTTTCACAAGGTGAAAGCCTCACCAACTTCGAAATAATCGAAGAACACTACATAAGTTCCAAATGGTCTAGTGATGATTCTTTGTGAAGTCATCCTTTGTCAAGTGACAAATGAAACAAGTGTCAAGGGAGTCAAAGGAATAAAGGATCAGAGAATCCTTAAATTCTGAGTTAAGAAAGTCACGGGTTGAACAAATATCTTGAATGACAAGATAAACGAAGTTGCACAAGAAAGATATAGTCTTTTCCACCTAAGACATGTACAAGTGTACTCCTTAGACATCTTAGGATGTCAAACTGCAAACCCATAGACACCCCTAAAGTCAAGGGCATAAACCTAAAGAGGTTACATGTCCTATGAGGAATCCAACATTTGAAGGGTGGATAGAGTCCCATGTGAGACTATAGTTGGTAATGTGAATGTACATATTGGTGTACATAAGACCAAATGTTTTTGGGTCAGACTTGGAAGATGCTTTTTGGTCCTGTTGTGAAATGGGTTATGAGAATAACCATGGATTAAGTTGTTAAGACAAATAACTTTCCTTTGAAAGGATACTCCAATACAAGACCTAGGCAAAATGGTGATGGAGTAAGGAAATATACATGGTATTTTTCCTATTATCCGTGGAAATAGAACGCAGGGCGTGTTCTGCCATCATTCAAAGTGCCATATGGCTAAAGTAATTCCTATGAGAGATTGGGAATGAATGGTGGATAGAAGGATCCAAACGATAACATCTTATGATGAGGATCCTAAGTATCACAGCAAGGCGAAACATACCTTTTTGATACATCTCTATGAGAGATATGCTTTCAAAGAGGGAAAGCGATAGTTCAATACCTTCTACTGACAAGATGTTGGTAGATCCCCTTATTGAGCCCATAGCTTGATTTTCATTGAGTTAATGAAAATCTAGGGGCGCAAATAAAATATAAGGTCGTGAACTTCTTTTATATAAAGATAAAAGAAATGGTATGTATGTTATGAGTAAATACATAAAGGTATACAGCTTTGTATGTCGTACAGGTTAAAAGAGGTTGGTTCACTCACACGAACAACTGTCTTCCCATGTTTTTGCAGGGGCATGGGAAGGTAAGACGAGCAAATGATCACCATGAAATGGTTGAGAAGAATCTTTGCATTTGAGTCGCCTCAGTTAGACTGAGATGAGATCTACATGTGTGCATATACACAGAAAATGGATCGAAGCATGAATATAGACCTGTAGCCAGGCAAAGAACCCTTTTTCACAAATAAGAGATATTGTGAAAAAGAAAGTTCTGGTTCGAATGTTGAGTACATTTTGGAACTAATGTCTGTACGGTGAAAGATAAAGAAATCGACGTACACCTCAGACCATTCACCGTAGCATGCAATTCATACTGCATGTGCTTGAGAGTTAAACTGCAACACGGGATGTGGGTGAAAGATCCCTAGTTCACCACAGTGTGAGTCCCAGGAAGGAAGAATAATTCCACGATGCCCTTAAGACTTAGGCGGCATCATGAAAGCTTGGTTTGGTGACAGCTACTTTAGCTGAAGCTCCATGATCACACTCGATTCGGTCAGACGAGTGAAAACTAGGAAAGCGACCAAGTCAAGATGGACTGATGTTTAGTCAAAAAGGAAGATTTACTCCTAGATACATAAGATGTACTAGTATCTGCGGTCGACCCCTTACTAGCTCTATGTGTAGCTAGTAAGTGCGGATGCTATGTACGTGGAAGGCAATCTGAGTTAATCAACATATTAACTCGAGAGGGATTAGATATGCCATGAGTAATATATATGGGAGAATCTGGGGCATATGAGGCAATGAACATATAACTTACGGTTATATATGAAGGGTGTCCTTGGATGCTGGTCCGATATAAAGGATTTCTAGTATCGCAAGCACCAAATCTGAAAGACATTTTTGCCCACGCAGTCACGGCAGACGCCAAGTATGAAACAAGAAAGAGTAATGCGCGCACGATGGGAGGCCCATCAAGTGTGAGTGGGAGATGTTGGACTTTGGGTCCAAGTCCGCCCTTGATGGGCCGGACTATTTGATTAGGAAATAAGTAGCCTAATCAAATAAGAATAAAATCAGCATAAGATGCTGATTTGGGAATATTTAGCAATAATTATGGATTTGTTAAAAGAGGAACAAATCACCATAATTAGGGAATTAATTGAGAGACAATTAATTCCTGTCTTGGAGGGCAAGAAGGAGTGCACACGTTTCCTAATTAGTGGCCTCCATAAACCACTATAAATAGGGTGTGCCTCCTCAATTGCAACTCACCCCGCCATTGAGTTTTCTGGCAATTCCCTTCTCTCCTACCATCTTTCTGGTTCTGGTGATCTGCTGTGCAAATCACAATTAGGCTCTAGTAGTCTAATAATTGTGTGGGCACAAGTATGGAGTATTGGAGCTTTTGACCCGGATCCGAACATGGATTCGTCTAGGTACGCCTGATCTCCTTCTTAGTTATAAACATTTGTTTCCTACAATGTATAAGATCCTCATTTGATTACGTGATATAATTACTAAAACTGTTGTCAACAACTTTATCTTTTCAGTTCCATTTTTCTTGTTGTGACATAATTCATTGAGATCTCTTTATTACTTTCAGGTACCTAAACCTCTTTTGAGGGTTTTGCAAGTAGTTATGTATTGACCTCTTCTGGAGTGTCTACCTCCTTAATATGATCATCTTAATTATTTGCTTCTTTCTCTTTTCTTTTGGAACTGATTATTCTCTCATATTTCAGATATATCTCACTTTCATTTAAGCTGATTAAACCATTTATAACTGGAATATGAGATTTAGTAATTCCCATTTAGGTCAGTAATTGCATCTGACAGATTTTATACAATATTTCATGAATGCAAAACCAAATAAACTTCTGATTCATATTGTTATATTCAAGGTTCTATACTTGATAGTAATTATGCATTCCTTTTGTTTTCTTTTCCAGCTATTAAATTTCTCCCCTTTATGTTAGGAAAATTTTGTCAAATGATAATCGACTAATCATACAGTATAAGTCTCCTAAATCCATTTGTTTCCATTAGAAAAATCCTTTTATTTCATTTAGAGACAAATAAAAAGAAGGAGATTATTACCCAACATTTATCTCAATTTTCTTTAAATATCCATTTATGTGCATTATGGTGAATCAATAGGAATGCACATTCAAACTTTTTAAGATGGAATATACCTGACTCCGGACCAAAAGCCAATTATATCGGTAGAATTTGGTTGGCTAATATAAGTGCTGCAATATGTAAGATCAAATATGCTAATAATGAAATATAAATTTTGTTCACATAAGTATTAAGCTAGCTATTTATAGAGGCTTCAATGAATAAATCGTATAATCTAGAAATTGCGCTTAACATAATAATTTATTCAAACATTCTTGCAAACTTCAGGTTGCAAACTAATAGTAATATCACATGTAACCATCTTATAGATGCATCTATCAAAATTATTGAACATTTATATGGTTTACATGCTATTTGAATAGGCCCATATATGAGTTTATATATTTTCAAAAATATAGAGATTCATTCCAAATCATTTCTGGTGGCTAAACTGTCAAATGGAATCTTGACTGCAGCCTAAATGTTTCTCTTGACTCGAACATGATAGGATAATGATGATGTGAACATCGTATCAATAAACCGTTAAAGCAGTTCTTAATTCAAAAATAAAAGGTTGTAATCAAAATTGGGGCATGCAGTGTTGGATGAATTCTTGAATTCCTGCAATTAATGTTTTCTCTTTTAACAGATAGTAATTGACTAAATTTGTTCATTGCTGCAGCAAAAAGGCGCATCTTGTCTTTTGACCTCGGACCATCAATAGCATTAAATGTTATGGTGTCAAACATCCTTTGCAATAATCATAGCAACACCATCAACAAACTTATAGATTACAACCTTTAAAAGCAAAAAATCTAACCTAGATCTAGATTAGTAACATTCTCATTAAAGCTCCCAACACCTTCAAAATTGCTCATTACTCTTATGATAATGTCTCAGCAAAACCTTTAAAAAGTTGAAAACTCTTTGCGTCAATATATCCTCATGCTTTTTGATTGCCTGCAACAAAACTCTTCATAGCAATGGTCATTAATGATTGCCTTCAAAACTCTTAGGGCCCGTTTGGTATGATGGGATTAATTTTGATGGAAATGGAAATGGATATGGATATGGAAATGGAAATGAGGTTTAAAAGTATGTTTGGTATGTCATGGAAATGAGATATGATTTTTAGGTGAAAAGACCAAAATGTCCTACAATTTTTTTTTTTAAAATATCATCCGAAGCCAAAACCATCTTTGCTTTTTTCAAGGGCAAGAAGGAATTTGTCATGTGGAATTACAAATCTTTGCTTTTTTCATGGAATTCAATCTGGTGGAATTGATGGGTTTTGGATTCCACATGGAAATGATTTCCATGACCATTTCAATTGTACCAAACGCACTTAAGACATGGAATTAAATTCCATTTCCATTTCCAACAGCCCAATTCCAGCGTACCAAACGGGCCCTTAGTTCTTTATGATGTTATATATTATCATATTTCAATAGATTCCCGTGTACCCATTTGCATTTATCTTGTGGTGTGGTAGGTAAAGTTTTTTTTGACAATCTGTATGATGTTATATATGACTCATAGATGTACTCAGTACCCACCTCGAATAACAAAAAAGTTTTAACTGTGCTTCTGAAGTTAATGGATTCATTTATAAGGATTGGTATGAACGGCATTGTCTTTAACCCTCCAGCAATGGAGGATATCTCACTAATGTCATGCTTTTCGAAATCAATTAAACAGAATGCCTTTAAAACTCATACACATTTAAACCTTGTGTCGATGCTTACAGCCTTTTTGTAATAGGATGCCTTTATTAAATTAAAAGCTTAAGCTACCAAACAACATAACACCTACATAAACCACCCAAACAACGTACAGGACCATACAACATACTCTGAATAAGGTAACCCCAGAAAACACATATAATTAAGACACTACATTTTTTCAAGGACACTTAACATGAGATTAGGAATAAATACTAAACATTACGAACAAAATGATAATGTTCCCTCATTCATCCCAACCAACGTATTCAAGCCCTTCCTGCTCTTGCAAGTAATTGCCTCCTCAAATTAAGTATCTCATTAAATGTAGGGTTCCAGAAAACCCTAGTTGCATAGTTGTAATTTCCAATCTCAATGTCGTCTGCACAAACAATCAACAAAACAGTCCATTAGGTACTCAATTAAAACATGAACATATTAACATTGTGTGCTCAACATGTATTAGTGGTACCTCCTTCCTTCTTGATGAGACCAAACTGGACAATGCACACCAACTGTTGCAATGTCTTAAAATGTTGATATATTCCAGCCATGCATAAACCGCATTGTCACCTTGCAGATGCATACCAAACCTGTTCCCACTGAGCAGGTCAGGTTGAGGTTAGTACCATCCTATTTACTACTATGCAAGTATGAAAAACGTACATTATAAGGACTCAACTGCTTGTCCTCCAACTTGAAACATATCTCCTGGGTTATAAGGCCGTGGATTCACTCCCAACGAAACTAAACAGAGGATGAAAGAATTCCACAAACATCTAACAATTTAAAACCAAGAGCAATCAGTCAGAATTGATATGACATATGACAAGCATACCAATTATCGACATACTCAAGTAAGAAACTTTTCATAACCTGTAGCACAAGATTTATGCATAAAACCATTCTGAATGTCACCCACATCCACTAAGTTGAAACCATGCTCAGGAGTATCGAAAATATACTCCTTAACTGTTGTGCTTGGGAGGGCAACGACATGGCACTTGTCATGAATCCCTTAACCTCCTTCTGCCACAATGAAGTTTTTGACATAAAAAACCTTTATTGGCTTCAAAAGACTTGCAAATCAATCAATCACCTTATCAGTACCCAGCCGAATGATCATTCGTGACCCCTGTGTTTTTCCAACCAAAATAAGTATATGAATACCAAATTGCTAAAACACAAACATATTAGTGGAAAACACACCTTCTTATCGAAGACAATAAGGTCAACGGATAAAACCATCTTTTGGTAGCAAAAATCCAACTCATACAAGTCATAGTCAATCCTTGGGAATGAGTGATCCACCTTAACCATTATTCTCCAAGCTGTTGAACTAGGTGAGATGCTGTCAAGGTGACTGTATGGACCGGCCATTTGGTGAACGTTGCAGAAAGGTTAGTATAGAACAATGTAAACAACAAAAAGGAAATCCGTGGGAAGGTTCTAATATATTCTGCGTGAGGGTATAGAAATGAGAACAACTGGTATTTAAATTGAGCAGTCTATGAGAGGGTGTGGGAATGACAACGGCAGGTGTTTAAAATGGCTACTTAGTATTTAATGGGAACTAAAATAGTAGCCTGTGTAAGCCCCAACAACATCTTGCTATATTTGGTATATATATATTTAGCTTAGTTAGTCACTTTAATAGATTTATTATGTATTTATTATTACTTATAGTTATTGAATTCTACTGGGAATGTAATGTGTAACACCCCGATTTTCGATTAAGGACTAATGATAATTATTTAGATTAAGCCTGAGGTTAGTGGACTGCTAAGCCCTGGTTTAGCAAGAGTCCAAATTGTGATTAAGAAATATGAAAATGAGTTGATGGTAATTCCAAGTGAATTTCCATAATCAGGGGCAAAACAGTAAAGTTACTGACCAGTTGATCGGTTACCGAGGAGGAAACTCATTGGTAGTTCCAAGATTAATGGCTATGATTGATTTGTGTAATTGAGCAAGGGGCATAATCATGTGTATGTGTGTGCATGTGAGCCCATGAGAGTTGAAGTGAGATGGTGACAAGTGGCAAAGTGTGGACCCTTGGATGTGGGATAAGTGATGTGGGACACATCATCATCATCTCCATCTCCTCTTTTCTCTCTCTCTCGTGCTCTCTCTCTCTCTCTCTCTCTCTCTCTTGTGCGCATGGTTGAAGGAAGAAGAGAAAGGAAAAGCTTGGGAAAAGGTGAGTAAATGGTTTCCTTTGCTCAAATCCTTTTCATAAATGTTGATCATTGAGTTGAAAGCTTCAATTTGATGGTTGTAGCTTCTCCATTGGTGGTGATTTGAGGATCACGAAAATATGAAGCTTGGAGAATCAAAGAGTGTCTTTGAGAAAGTGGATAAGGTATGTGAAACCAATCCTTCTATCTATGTTTCATTTTGCCAAATGATTAAGTTGGAAATTTCTGGAATTATTGCCCTAATTTCGAAAATATGGGTCAATGGGTAGTTTGGCATGTTATGGTTATGGAAATGGCATATTGGTGTGAGTTTGGAATAGATAGAATGGATTTGGGATTGAAATGTGTGAGGTTAATGATTTTGGAAAATGGATGATTATATTGCCCTAGGCCAAAGCTTGTTAATGGAATGGGATTTTGGTAATTCTGTTGATTCCATTGAATTCATTGAGTGATTTTGTGTGGGAGTAGCTTTGGTAGAGGTTTTGGGTCCATTTCGATCAATTGGGCAAGAGTTAGGAGAATGTGGTATGTTGCTGCGTTTTCCTGGAATCTGATAGATTCACTCGAGCAGACAGGGGTGTGCTCGAGTGAGGGATGAATGTTGCTCGAGTGAGGAAGAACCTGCTCGAGTGATATGTGAGTTTTCCCTTGTTGTGCTGCGAGTGCGCCTGGGTTTTCATGAACGCTGCTTGAGCACATCGCTTTGTGCTCGAGTGAGCGAAGAACATGCTCGAGTGAGCATGGTCTGCTCGAGTGATAGTGGGAGTCCAGAGTGAAAGGTTGCTTTCTGGTCTTCACTCGCGAGCAAGGTGCAAGAAGTGTGCCTTCTCACTCGCGGGTGGAGGGCATCTGCTCGAGTGAGCCGTGTGTGCTCGCGGGTGAGAGGTGTATGCTCGCGGGTGTGCTCGCGGGTGAGAGGTGTGTGCTCGCGGGTGAGAGTGGTGTGGTCGAGTGATCCAGTGCTTGGAGAGCGTTGGGGGCTCTCGGGTCCTCACTTCCTGGATTTCTCTCGCGGGTGCTTGAGTGAGGCTTTTGGCCTTGTGCTCGAGTGAGGATCTGTGCTCGAGTGAGCTTGTGCCTCAGGTGAGGGTTGTGCTCTCGGGCATGTGCTTTCTGTCTCACTTTCTCTTGTGCTCGGGTGTTGTCCGTACCAATGCTCGAGTGAGAGCATTTGTGCTCGAGTGATGTCCGTACTTGTGCTCGAGTGAGAGCTTCTGTGCTCGGGTGAGGCAGTGAAAAATATCAAGTTTGAGTGTTCAAAAGGGGATCTTTGGGGATAGTCTTCCAACCCTTTAGAGCTATGGATTAAGGTGTTTGAGGGCACTTAAAGGGCAATAATGATAACCAACTTGAATGTCTAAAAGTTAAGGAATTGGAAAAGGGATTAATCCTATGTCCTTGATCTTGGTTATAGGATTTGATGATTGTCCGGAACGTGAGCAGCCGGAGCTGGAGCTTACGTGGAAAGAGTGTAGGGAACTTACCTTTCCTGCATGTATTGATAATTGTATTTGTGTATTGATGCATGTTATTGCTTTGCGTGATTATGTGAGACATATGAGAATGATTGTAGCTCTGTTCTATTTATGCTATGGCCATGAGTATGTTGTGTGAACATTGAGCATGCGGATATATCATTATGTGAACATGTGTTATTGTGATGCAAGCATGTCATGCATTAAATACTTATCTTGCATGCATATTGGTATTTGTTTTCCTACTGAGATTCCCCAGAATCTCACCCTCCCCTATCAACATTTTAGACAGGGAAGGAAGATTGAGGATGAGCAAGCATCCAAGGACAAAGAGGAATCGTTTCTGGGTGAGAGCTTAGTGGTTGGTTATCAATACGTAATTGGGATTATGTATGTGTATGTTTGGACCAGTATTTGGAGTATGTATTCGAAAGAGATTTGTGTAATCCCTATTGAATGAGTTGTATGGGCTATTATGCCTTATGAGTATTAAGCGAAGATATGATCCCGGAATTGTCGGGAATTTATATTGCGTACTCTGATAATTGTATAAATGTAATTTATCTTCACATAGTAATTATATTCGGAGTGTAAATATGAGACCGTGTTTTAAATGATTTCGAAATGTGATTGTGAAAACCCCGTCTGGTTGATGGGTTTATAAATGATGTTTTGACTTATTGGTCTCTATTTCACTTTAATTGCGTAATTTGGATATTAATTACGGCTGGGGGTTACATAATGGCAGGTATTAGGAATGATTAATACTTACCCCACGTGCTGTCCATAACAAACTAGACGCAAGTAAATATAGGAGGTGGGAACTGAAGGCTATTAGAAAAACCAAGTTTGGAGCCATATGAGAATTTAATTTAGTTTAAATGAGCAGCCTGTGTAAACCCCAACAACATCTTGCTATATTTGGTATATATATTTAGCTTAGTTAGTTACTTTAATAGATTTATTATGTATTTAATTATAGTTATTGAATATTGAATTCTGCTGGGAATATAATGGCAGGTATTGGGAATGATTAATACTCACCCCACATGTTGTCCATAACAAACCAGATGCAAGTAAATATATGAGGTGGGAACTGGAGGCTATTAGACAAACTAGATTCGGAGCCATATGAGAATTTAATTTTAGTTTAAATGAGTAGCCTGTGTAAACCCCAACAACATCTTGCTAGATTTGGTGTATATATTTAACTTTGTTAGTCACTTTAATAGATTTATTATGTATAAACCAACAACTTATAGTTATTGAATTATTGAGTTAGCTTAGTTAGTCACTTTAATAGATTTATGATGTATTTACTTATTACTTATAGTTATTGAATTGAATTATTGAATTATGATGGGAATGTAATGTCAGGTACTCACACCACGTGCTGTCAATGACTGTTCATATGAACAGTGAAATGCAGTATTGGCACAAAGCCACATGCAAGCCGGCACTGTTCATATGAACAGTAAAATGAGTAAGAAGCCATCACTGCACATGGCTTGGCTTGGCTATTAGTCATACAGATTTAATATGTAAAGGGATATTCACAATTACGTAGTAGTGTGACTTTGTGGTTGTCATGAAAAGTTTGAACAATTCAATATGTTACTATTATTTAAAATTTTAAATTAATTTTCAATTTTCTATTATATAAAAATATGCATAATTTTTAATTTCTTATAATTTTTTAAAATGTTACTTACGATCATACTATTATTTTTCGAAGACAATATACTTTAGATGGAAACAATTAATTTTTTTATAATTATAAATAAAAGGGAAAATCCCTAAAAAAGACAGTTGCATTATTTAAATTCTAAATTGAGTCGTTAAATTCGACAAATTCTAAATTAGGTCATATGTCTTAAAATAAAATTTAAGAATTTAATAGCTTTACCTTACTACCCCTTATTTAACTCCAACTCAATTAATAAATTATCTTATGTGTAACCTTACCGTTCATCTTTATTTTCTTTATTTTCTTATAAAATTACGGACTCATTAATTAATCTCTTTCTCCTCAACAATATTTTTCCAAAAACTCTCCCTTTCTGCCCCCAGTGGGCAATCCCCACAAAGTCCTTGTACCAACAATTTGTCACTCTTTGAGGTGGATCATCAAATGCATATGCTATACTTTATTTTACTCATGACATAGTCAAATGTTGGTACGATTATTTTTGTTCCTTGTGAAAATGTTCTGCAACATACATAACTCGAGCTGATTAAGAAAGTAATTTTTTTTGTAAAACGGGGAAAACCCCTGTCATTCATTAGTGCAACCAAATTTCTCTTGGGTAAGTAATACCCGTTACATCATTCAACAACAGTTCTTGTAAATCCTCAGTAGGACTATACAAATATAGAACACTAAAATCCTTTTATAGACTTAGGTTGGCTAATCTATAGCAACCCAATTCCCTTCCCTTTATGTATGCTGAAAAACTACATTCCAATCCGTACATAGTACTTTTTGAATACGTCCCAACAAGCCATTTCTAGTACCCAAATCCTCTTTTAGCATAGCAAGTCATGATATAACAGCTTGCGAGTCATCTTCCACAATTAACTGAGAAACTCCTATCTCTTTTGCTAACTCTAGACCCTCCAATGCCCCCCATAACTCAGCATTATAAGCAGAACATACTCCAATCTTCTTCATATAGCCCTTTAGCCATCTTCCTCTACTATCTCTAAGTAAGCCACCACATCTTGCAAGTCCAGATCTACCTTTCACTGCCCTATCAGAATTTAATTTAACCCACCCATTCTGTTGCAATTCCCATCTAACTTTTAACCTTTTCTTCTTTGCTGCAAAAGGAGCACAACACTCAGGTAAGTTCACCAACTCCCAAACATATTGGTTTATTATTAATTCAGGTGCAGAAGGAAAAACAAATCCCTCCTTAAACATCATTTTGTTACGCCACTACCACTGCCACAAACAGGTGACAGCAAAAATCCTGACCTATTCCTCCTGTTTCCTAAAGTTTTCTGCTATTTAATGTTTATATTGCAACCTGAAGAAATCATCCTCAGTTCTGGTACCACCTACAGCTCTCCATACCTCCTTTGCTACCTTATAATCTCTTAAAGCATGTGTGAGATCCTCTTCACCTTCATGACACCTACTGCATATTGGGGATCCTCCCATAATTCTTGCTCTCCTACTGCTTGTTAGAAGTCTATCATGCAATCCTATCCAAATCTGAACTTGCAATCTGCAGGGACCCTTCCACCTCTAGATTTTCCTCCAAATATTGTCTACTGGCACCCCCTGATCACCTCTTATCTTCTTGTACATATTAGAGACATTAAATTTGCTATCACCCCTCCCCTCCATCTAATAGTATCCACCTTAATAGCCTCACATAGAGTTGGCACCCCACGCAGCCTTAACATATCTTGATCTTACAAATAATCTTTTAGAAAAATAAATTCCTATTCACCCCTTTCGTTAACTATGTCCTTCACTAAACACTCCATTAATCTACCCTCCGACCTTCTTACAGCTTTTTCCAATAAAGATTCTCCATCATCCAACCTAACATCACTCCAAAAATTAATACTCCTTCCATCACCATACCCCTAGGCCACTTGTTTTAACACTTCCTTCCATATAGAAGCCAAGCTTTTCCACAAGCTCGAGTCCCACCTTTTGACAACAACTTCAGAGTATAAGTCAGTCCCCCTGCCATACTTCTCTCTCAAAATGCTAGCATAGAGACTATCTGGTTTGGCTAGAATATTCCAGACTAGTCTACCAAGAAGCGCTTTATTCATACTAATTAATTCCTTTATCCCAAAACCTCCTTGCTCCTTAGGCAAACATAGTGTTTCCCAACTTAAGGCATGTATTTTCCTTTTTTCTTCGGTAGAGCCCCATATAAACTCTCTCTGTAGTTTCTCTAATTCCATACAAACAATAGTTGGCAGTTGCTCATACTGCATAGTATACACAGCCATCTGTGATGTAACTGATTGCACTAATATTAGCCTACTAGCTAAGGATAAATACTGCTTCTTCCAGCCACAAAGCTTCCCTTTCACCTTATTAATAATGAACTAAAACTTGTTTCTTCTCACATATTTGTTAGTAATGTATTCACCGAAATACCTCCCCAACTCTTCCTTATGCTGAAATCCACATACATGATACAATTCCTCTTGCTTGCTTCTGGAGACATTGAGGGAGAAATATATACTTGACTTCTATATATTAACTTTCTATCCTGAGATCATACCAAATGTGTCAAGACAATCCATCAGGTTACACAATTGATCCGCTTCCGCTTCGCAAAATATGATGAGATCATCTACAACCATTAGATGAGATATGGGAACAGCACCTCTTCTAACACTGATAGGATTCCACTGTTTTTGACTCACAGCATCAACTATTAAATGAGATAGCTTTTCCATACCCAATACAAATAAGTATGGAGACAAAGGATCACCTTGTCTCACCCCTCTAGACATACAAAAAGACTCCCCCTTATCACCGTTCCACAACACAGTCATACTCATAGTAGATAAGTAAAACTTAACCACATTCACAATATGATCAGGGATACCTATTTCAATCAAGACATTAATAATAAAGTTCCAATTCATGCGATCATACGCCTTTTCTAAGTCTATCTTAATAGCCAAATACCCTTTACCTCCTCTCATGCAATTCATCATATATGTAGCCTCCTTCGCAATAACAATATTGTCATGTATGATACACCTCGGTATGAAAATAGCTTGATAAGGAGAGACTAGTTTGTCCATCAATCCTCTTAGTCTATGAACAAGGCTTTTAGTTAACCCCTTATAAATCACATTACATAGTGCAATAGGACAAAAATGCGCCTCAACTTCTGGGCTATCTATCTTTGGCACTAACACAAACAATGTCTTATTAATTTATGGATCCTCTTGGGACTATTCCACAGGCTTTGATATAATCACACACGCTACTCCCTATTACATCCCAATTGTGTTGAAAAAAGACAGCATGATACCCGTCCTCTCCCGGTGCCTTGAAAGCCCTCATATAAAAAAAAAGCTCTTCTTATTTCTTCTATTTGCAACTCCTTCCCAACCCTTAATATCACTTCCTCCTCCACATGCCCCCATCTTTGCTCTGTTAAATGCTATTGCCTAACCTACAACTCCTCCTGAAATAATGCTTTATAAAATTCACGAGCAAGTACTCTCATATTCTCCTCCTCTATTACCCATTTGCCCTCATTATCTTTTAGCATCACTACCTTATTCCTCCTTCTTCTCACCAAGGTTTTCATATGATAATACCTTGTATTTCTATCCCCTTGATCAATCCATCTCCCCCTAGACTTTTGGTACCATAAAATTTCTTCTTGTTTCAAGACTTATGTAAGCTCAATCTGAATTTGCTTCTCTATTTCTTTAAGCTGCCCATCACCTTCACCCTCCCTTCTTTTTTGAACCTCCCCCAACTTTTGATTCAAATCCCTTTTTTTGACTTCAATTCTACCAAACATAGATTTATTCCAATGATAGAGATCTCCTTGCAATCTCCAGAGTGCCGATGGCGTGTCAATCTCCTTGTTCCATTTTCCAGTTAAGAACTCCCTAAAATTCGCATGAATAAGCCATGCAGCCTCAAATCTGAATGGTCTCCTTCTACTATAACTCCTCCTGGGATCTGTATCAATCATGAAAGGATGGTGATCTGACATAATTCGCACACCTACATAGCCCTTAGCATCTAGAAACCCACACTGCCATTGCATATTACATAAGCATCTGTGTAATCTTTTATATAATCTGTCATATCCTCTCCCCTTTGGTCCCTTCTATGTGAAAAAAGGACCTTTCATCTCAACTTCCATCAAACCCCATTCTTCAATTCTTCTTTTAAACTTGTTACATTTGAGGACATTTACTCTAGCTCCCCCTTTTTAATCCCTCAGTTCTGCAATTTCATTAAAATCACCTGCCATCAACCACTTCCCTACCATATGTTCAGCTATTCTATTAATATTCTCTCACAATCCTTCACGTCTCTCCTCTCATGGGCATGCATAAACCCCTATAAAAAACCATTCCCCTTCCATACCCATATCAAAACAATAATGCATAAATTGCTCATGCTTTTCAATTACCTTCAAATTTAATCCAGCATCCTTCCACATTATCTAAATACCCCCCGCAAATCCTCTAGCCTCCTCTATTTCCAAAAAATCAAACCCCAAACTTTTAACAACTCCTCCGGCTTTACTACCACTTATTCTTAGTTCAAGTAAGACAACCACATCCGGTCTAAAATGGACATATATTTTATGTCATTTCGTTTGGTATTCTGAGAGTTATGCTTTTCCAAAGTTTGGTGCAAAAACAGAACTCTGTTTTGGAGTAATGTTGGGTTTTGGGTGATTCTGTATTTTTGTGATGATTTTAAGATATAAGCCATATTTTTACTTGAAAGAGGACTCAAATACCTTTCGTTTGGCTTTGGAATCACTCCGTTTTGAATTTTCTAGAATTAGTTATGGTTTTTCGAAGTTCAGCCCAGAGTCAGGAAATCTCTGGGCCGCGGCCCAAGAGTGGCGGACCGCGGCCCAAGCCTTTCTGACCTGTTTTGGGCCGCGGCCCAAGAGTGGTGGGCCGCAGCCCAAGACCTTCTGACCATATTTGGGCCGCGGCCCAAGCCTGTGTTCCAGCACTTCTTGTTTTCGAAAAGAGATCTTCACCCTATTGTTTCCCAACCTTTTAGGGGTTTTATTAGAGGCATTTGTGGCTTCTTAAGGGTCATTATTGATAACCAAATCTGAGTGTTGAAGAGTTAATTGAGTATTG
This sequence comes from Inga leiocalycina, assembly GCA_963242795.1. Taxonomy (NCBI): domain Eukaryota; kingdom Viridiplantae; phylum Streptophyta; class Magnoliopsida; order Fabales; family Fabaceae; genus Inga; species Inga leiocalycina. Next base: position 35,279,125 of record OY725328.1, read on the forward strand.
GAATAGAGAATAATGTTTCGTCCTTAATTATGACTTTAGGATTTGATATCTGCCCGGAGCATAGAAGGCTTGTGCCTGCTCAAGGAAGGAAAGACAAAGGTAGTGACACTTTATCCTATATCATGTGTATTGCATTGCTTGTTTGCATTAGTCATCGATTGTAGTGAAAGTGAAGGGGACGTGGCGAAAGCCCGGACTCGATTACAGTGAAAGTGAAGGGGACGTGGCGAAAGCCCGGACTCGAACATTGATAAAGTGATGGGGCGTGGCGTAAGCCCGGCCTTGTATAAAGTGAAGGGAACGTGGCGAAAGCCCGGTCTCGAATATTGATTACTGCATTGTGATATATGTTTACTTGCTTTGTATATATGCATCATATAAATAAACTGTTGCTACTGGGATTCTCTAGAATCTCATTCTTTCCAAATAACATTTTTAGACAGGGCAAGTGGATCGAAAAGCAAGCAAGTGGCAAAGGACGATTAGGACTGCCAGCGGTAGTCTTAGTTAAATATTTTGGCTTTATATCGAATTGGTTATCATTTTGGATCATTGTAAATATATTGTATAGATCATAGTACTATAGTTTTGTGTAATCCCCGGTATGGATACTGAGATGGGCAATGATGCCCTGTATGAACCTTTGGATTAATGTTATTATCCCGGGTGAACGTCGGGAATTGTGCTTACTCTGATATTGTATATGTAACAGACCAAACAGGCCATTTGTTTTAATGAATGAAATGAATGGAAATCCATTTGTACAGGCGTTTTAAAAAGTTTTTAATTGTCCTAGATTTCTTATTCGATAATTAAATGTGATTAAACGTTAATTCCGGCCTGATTATCGAAGGGGGTTACATTTGTGGTATCAGAGCAATGTTCCTGGCATTTGTAGGAATTGCTAGGATAGTTGCCCTAGTTATTTGCCTGAGTGTTAGGTGATTGTTGATAGTTGTTGTATACACATGAATATTCCTGTTATTGATTGGTATATAAGAGTTTAAGGAATATGTGTATACTTCTATTGTGATTTCTGACTGGGTGAATCAATTGTAAGGTTAAAGGACAGAATGGCTCACACTAGAGTCAGACCATTGGACCCAGAGGTGGGGGAATTGAAGGACAATCCACCTAATTTCATACAGTGGATAATAAAGATTGGAACTCTGATGTGTCGATCAAAGGATTGAGGTATGAATAAGGGAATGATTGGTCTCCTGATAGTTTATTGAATTTGATAAAGTTGTGGAAGGGTGTGTGAATGTTAAGCATGCTCAACTCGGGGGAACCCTAAGATGGGTGGCCTTGAGAGTTTGAGTGAGTAAGGCCATGGAGACTTGAGGAGTGATTATGATTTTAAGGTTTCTCCATGACCAATGATCATTTAAGTTAGATGGTTTAAAGAGTGCTTAGATTCATGGAGATATGGATAATGTAGGTATTGATTTTGAATTGGGACAGTTCTGTTGTAGTGAATACTGACAGAAAAGTCCATTTGATGGGATATGGCAATTTGAGGCATAGTAAAGGTTTTGTGGTCTCTCCATGTTAAGTGATGATCCTGAGTAATATTGTAGGGTCAAAGGAATGTGAATACGATATATGGTACTATATGAATAATGGTGATCATATCGTTTGTGGATCCCAGGAGATTCGATCTGACGATACTGAAGGTTGGGAATAAGCCTAAATTAGGTCTAAGCTAAATTAGTGCTTAGGTCGAAATGAGAAGTGGTTTCACTATGGTTCTGATGCATGTCAGAAGCTCAAACCACGTGAACCTGATGGATAATGTTGAACCTTCAGTAATGTTTTGAGGTTATTACCCAAATACCGTGAAAGGTAGAGTAGGTGTTATTGATCTTGATTCTTAGCGAAACCTATTGGGTATGATTGAGGAAAATGATTGCTAATGTATGAAATGTTGAGGTTCTAGACTTCCTGATGAACCTAAATGTTGGGTTAAAGACCTTAGGCTGTATGATATGGTATGGTAGTGATGTTATAGTGGACTTATGTGTCCAAAGGCCCTAAGACCTAGGGGACCAGTGTGCCTTAGACTGGCAAAGATGATTGAACTTAAGTTGGAGTTAATGATGCTCCGTAGAAATGAGAGAAAGTGAATTCCTAGCTCAGTTAATGTAGAGATCCTAAGAATTGAATTGTGATACAAGGATTTAGCTCAATAGTTGAACTGATTCTTGGGGACCTGATCTGACCTGGATGGTCTGAGGTACTAGAACATGAAGTGGAATGTATCGGAAATGAATATGAGGTTTCTCAAGGATGCTAGTTGCTATTCTAGCAAAGGGCAAAATCATGATAATAGAGCATTCCCTGATTGAATAAGAATAGTTCTTGATAGAACAACGAGTGGCTATGGAATATAGTCTCATGGTTGAGACGAGGAATCGAATATGGGTTTAAGGGCTGTGTGTATACTATAATTGTGATGGGATGTGGTGAACCAATGTGGTCACCTGAGAATTTGAAGGGTATAATCAAAGGTGCAAACACTACTAGCTATGTGCAAGCTAGAGGGGTACTGATCGTTGGTGGTAGAATATTGACCTAACGTTATGAAAACAGAATGTGCCACTAACTTGAGAATGGCTAATGATGGGACCGTGAATAGTCCAGAGGTATAGTCTCAAGGTTGAGATAAAGAATGGGATGTGGGGATTGACTTCTGAGTTTTCAATACAATGATACCTTCATCTAAAGACAACCAACTGGAAAGTGCTATCTACAGAGAATTCAAATTGGAAAGGGCTACCTGCGGAGAATTCTGATAGGAAAGGGTTACCTACGGAGAGTTCTGATCGGAGAAAGCTACCTATGGGAAGTCTGATCGCAAAGGGCTACCTACGGAGAGTACCACACCGTAGTGTGAAGCCACCGTGACGACAAACCCTAGTGTGGAACTGTCGTGACGACAAACCCTAGAGTGCAGCCACCTGGACGATGAACCGTGGACTGCAGTCGCCATGATGTTGACTCATAGACTAGTGTTACGGAAGGGTTGGCTCTTAGTGATGGTGCATTGTAATGAATCCCACAATGGATGGGTTTTCTTGAGATAAGAAGTCATATGGCTTGGAATGATTCGAATTGAATTGGGCTAAAGTTTGGCACGAACAAATAGAAATTGTAAATGTTGTTAGTAGTAATGGGAGATTCCTAAGGGACTCCTATTAAATCAACTTAGCATTGTTAAAGCATAGATAAAGAGATAGAAAACCAAACGAAGTGAATGTGATGTGTTTGAGAACTGTAATGAGTAGAAGCTCAAGAAAGTGTAATTGACAGAGTGTTCATGTCAACGTGAGCCGTTGTAGGGTTTGACATTGATCATCTCTAACATCGGCCGTTGATGTACCGTATGGAATGTAAAGACCGTAAAGCAATGTGTAAATGTGACCACGCCAAGCGCACCGCTACTGGCTGACCCTGTTGAGGGATACGGGTGGGGTGTAGGCAGGGTGGGCATCGCCACTGGCTGACCCTGTTGAGGGATACGGGTGGGGTGCGACAATGAAAGTATTCGCCACGCCAAGTGCACTACCATCGGCCGAGCCCTCGAAGGGGGTATACGGGTGGAGTGCAGGCAGGGTGGACTGTGATAGAAGGGTACTTCGGATAGAAGAGATTGAGATTCCGGAGAGGCTCGATATTGTTATTGAAACCCAAGGGTCCCGGTTACCACTAGTGGAGTCATTGGTGGGTGTACGGGTGAGGGTAATGATGGGAAAGTTAATATAGTGTAAACGAAAGCATAGTGGAAAACAATGAAAGTTGAGATATATGATTACAACGGAAACTATCAGTTGTGCGCAGCGAGTCTGCGGTGCTTTGAGATATTCCCGGAAGGGGAAAATGACCTAACAACTGAGATTAAAGGGGCTTAAAGCCATAATGAATGAGTGTAGTTCAGATCATAGTAACTGAGTGAGGTGAAGACCTCTAAGGATTGAAATCGGAAATCACGTGCTCGTGAGGGTATCTCCGAGTACAAGAAATGATAAAGTGATTGAGAAACAGAAATTGAACCATGGAGTATTGGTCTGTTGAGATTCTTGAGTGAATCGGACCTATAGCGTATTGTTGATACAAATGGTTTGAAAGGATTATCCTAATGGGAAGCAAATCGAGGAACGGAAGCCGTTATGAAGAGGCGTCCAGAGTTTATGTCCTAAGTGGAGTATCAAATTTCGAGGACGAAATTTATTGAACGGGGGGAGAATTGTAACACCCCAAATTTTGGTTAAGGCTTAATGATAATTATTGAGGATAATTATTGGATTAAAGTTAAATTAATGTATATTGGTGACAATATAACGTTATATGTCATAATTGTTGGAAAATTGAAAGAATGGAATTATTGGCATAAGTTGGTAATTAATGGGGAAATTAATTACTAACTAAGAGAAAAATGAGAAGTGTAATTAAAATGGTTAATGGAAGGATTAGAGAGATTAATTGGTGATTTAGTGAGTGAGAGCCAATGAGGGGTGGACACATGGCAAGCTCACATGTGGGGGAGAAAAGTCAAAAGGGAACTTTTAAATACATTTCTCTCTCCTCTCTTCCCTCACTTGTGCGCAGAAAAAAACTGAAAAGGGAGGGAGTAGTGTCATCATTCTTCATTTCTTCACTCCACCTCCATCCCTCATCTCTCTCGTTCTCTCTCTTCTCTCCTTGGGGGCGCCATTGTTGCAGAAAAACAAGGGGGGGAAAAGCTTGGTTAATGATTTTGGAGTCATTGAACACTTTGGTAGAAAAGTTGGAAAATGCTGTCAATGTGAACTCTGTCTGGACAGTTTATTTGTGTGGACGTTTTGAGTAACCAAATGATTTCAGAAAATTGTGAAACTTTCCAGTCTTAAAGTTCACATCCCAAGCTTCAAAATGGACATATATTTTATGTCATTTCGTTTGGTATTCTGAGAGTTATGCTTTGCCAAAGTTTGGTGCAAAAACAGAACTCTGTTTTGGAGTAATGTTGGGTTTTGGGTGATTCTGTATTTTTGTGATGATTTTAAGATATAAGCCATATTTTTACTTGAAAGAGGACTCAAATACCTTTCGTTTGGCTTTGGAATCACTCCGTTTTGAATTTTCTAGAATTAGTTATGGTTTTTCGAAGTTCAGCCCAGATCAGGAAATCTCTGGGCCGCGGCCCAAGAGTGGCGGACCGCGGCCCAAGCCTTTCTGACCTGTTTTGGGCCGCGGCCCAAGAGTGGTGGGCCGCAGCCCAAGACCTTCTGACCATATTTGGGCCGCGGCCCAAGCCTGTGTTCCAGCACTTCTTGTTTTCGAAAAGAGATCTTCACCCTATTGTTTCCCAACCTTTTAGGGGTTTTATTAGAGGCATTTGTGGCTTCTTAAGGGTCATTATTGATAACCAAATCTGAGTGTTGAAGAGTTAATTGAGTATTGGAATAGAGAATAATGTTTCGTCCTTAATTATGACTTTAGGATTTGATATCTGCCCGGAGCATAGAAGGCTTGTGCCTGCTCAAGGAAGGAAAGACAAAGGTAGTGACACTTTATCCTATATCATGTGTATTGCATTGCTTGTTTGCATTAGTCATCGATTGTAGTGAAAGTGAAGGGGACGTGGCGAAAGCCCGGACTCGATTACAGTGAAAGTGAAGGGGACGTGGCGAAAGCCCGGACTCGATTACAGTGAAAGTTAAGGGGACGTGGCGAAAGCCCGGACTCGAACATTGATAAAGTGATGGGGCGTGGCGTAAGCCCGGCCTTGTATAAAGTGAAGGGAACGTGGCGAAAGCCCGGTCTCGAATATTGATTACTGCATTGTGATATATGTTTACTTGCTTTGTATATATGCATCATATAAATAAACTGTTGCTACTGGGATTCTCTAGAATCTCATTCTTTCCAAATAACATTTTTAGACAGGGCAAGTGGATCGAAAAGCAAGCAAGTGGCAAAGGACGATTAGGACTGCCAGCGGTAGTCTTAGTTAAATATTTTGGCTTTATATCGAATTGGTTATCATTTTGGATCATTGTAAATATATTGTATAGATCATAGTACTATAGTTTTGTGTAATCCCCGGTATGGATACTGAGATGGGCAATGATGCCCTGTATGAACCTTTGGATTAATGTTATTATCCCGGGTGAACGTCGGGAATTGTGCTTACTCTGATATTGTATATGTAACAGACCAAACAGGCCATTTGTTTTAATGAATGAAATGAATGGAAATCCATTTGTACAGGCGTTTTAAAAAGTTTTTAATTGTCCTAGATTTCTTATTCGATAATTAAATGTGATTAAACGTTAATTCCGGCCTGATTATCGAAGGGGGTTACATTTGTGGTATCAGAGCAATGTTCCTGGCATTTGTAGGAATTGCTAGGATAGTTGCCCTAGTTATTTGCCTGAGTGTTAGGTGATTGTTGATAGTTGTTGTATACACATGAATATTCCTGTTATTGATTGGTATATAAGAGTTTAAGGAATATGTGTATACTTCTATTGTGATTTCTGACTGGGTGAATCAATTGTAAGGTTAAAGGACAGAATGGCTCACACTAGAGTCAGACCATTGGACCCAGAGGTGGGGGAATTGAAGGACAATCCACCTAATTTCATACAGTGGATAATAAAGATTGGAACTCTGATGTGTCGATCAAAGGATTGAGGTATGAATAAGGGAATGATTGGTCTCCTGATAGTTTATTGAATTTGATAAAGTTGTGGAAGGGTGTGTGAATGTTAAGCATGCTCAACTCGGGGGAACCCTAAGATGGGTGGCCTTGAGAGTTTGAGTGAGTAAGGCCATGGAGACTTGAGGAGTGATTATGATTTTAAGGTTTCTCCATGACCAATGATCATTTAAGTTAGATGGTTTAAAGAGTGCTTAGATTCATGGAGATATGGATAATGTAGGTATTGATTTTGAATTGGGACAGTTCTGTTGTAGTGAATACTGACAGAAAAGTCCATTTGATGGGATATGGCAATTTGAGGCATAGTAAAGGTTTTGTGGTCTCTCCATGTTAAGTGATGATCCTGAGTAATATTGTAGGGTCAAAGGAATGTGAATACGATATATGGTACTATATGAATAATGGTGATCATATCGTTTGTGGATCCCAGGAGATTCGATCTGACGATACTGAAGGTTGGGAATAAGCCTAAATTAGGTCTAAGCTAAATTAGTGCTTAGGTCGAAATGAGAAGTGGTTTCACTATGGTTCTGATGCATGTCAGAAGCTCAAACCACGTGAACCTGATGGATAATGTTGAACCTTCAGTAATGTTTTGAGGTTATTACCCAAATACCGTGAAAGGTAGAGTAGGTGTTATTGATCTTGATTCTTAGCGAAACCTATTGGGTATGATTGAGGAAAATGATTGCTAATGTATGAAATGTTGAGGTTCTAGACTTCCTGATGAACCTAAATGTTGGGTTAAAGACCTTAGGCTGTATGATATGGTATGGTAGTGATGTTATAGTGGACTTATGTGTCCAAAGGCCCTAAGACCTAGGGGACCAGTGTGCCTTAGACTGGCAAAGATGATTGAACTTAAGTTGGAGTTAATGATGCTCCGTAGAAATGAGAGAAAGTGAATTCCTAGCTCAGTTAATGTAGAGATCCTAAGAATTGAATTGTGATACAAGGATTTAGCTCAATAGTTGAACTGATTCTTGGGGACCTGATCTGACCTGGATGGTCTGAGGTACTAGAACATGAAGTGGAATGTATCGGAAATGAATATGAGGTTTCTCAAGGATGCTAGTTGCTATTCTAGCAAAGGGCAAAATCATGATAATAGAGCATTCCCTGATTGAATAAGAATAGTTCTTGATAGAACAACGAGTGGCTATGGAATATAGTCTCATGGTTGAGACGAGGAATCGAATATGGGTTTAAGGGCTGTGTGTATACTATAATTGTGATGGGATGTGGTGAACCAATGTGGTCACCTGAGAATTTGAAGGGTATAATCAAAGGTGCAAACACTACTAGCTATGTGCAAGCTAGAGGGGTACTGATCGTTGGTGGTAGAATATTGACCTAACGTTATGAAAACAGAATGTGCCACTAACTTGAGAATGGCTAATGATGGGACCGTGAATAGTCCAGAGGTATAGTCTCAAGGTTGAGATAAAGAATGGGATGTGGGGATTGACTTCTGAGTTTTCAATACAATGATACCTTCATCTAAAGACAACCAACTGGAAAGTGCTATCTACAGAGAATTCAAATTGGAAAGGGCTACCTGCGGAGAATTCTGATAGGAAAGGGTTACCTACGGAGAGTTCTGATCGGAGAAAGCTACCTATGGGAAGTCTGATCGCAAAGGGCTACCTACGGAGAGTACCACACCGTAGTGTGAAGCCACCGTGACGACAAACCCTAGTGTGGAACTGTCGTGACGACAAACCCTAGAGTGCAGCCACCTGGACGATGAACCGTGGACTGCAGTCGCCATGATGTTGACTCATAGACTAGTGTTACGGAAGGGTTGGCTCTTAGTGATGGTGCATTGTAATGAATCCCACAATGGATGGGTTTTCTTGAGATAAGAAGTCATATGGCTTGGAATGATTCGAATTGAATTGGGCTAAAGTTTGGCACGAACAAATAGAAATTGTAAATGTTGTTAGTAGTAATGGGAGATTCCTAAGGGACTCCTATTAAATCAACTTAGCATTGTTAAAGCATAGATAAAGAGATAGAAAACCAAACGAAGTGAATGTGATGTGTTTGAGAACTGTAATGAGTAGAAGCTCAAGAAAGTGTAATTGACAGAGTGTTCATGTCAACGTGAGCCGTTGTAGGGTTTGACATTGATCATCTCTAACATCGGCCGTTGATGTACCGTATGGAATGTAAAGACCGTAAAGCAATGTGTAAATGTGACCACGCCAAGCGCACCGCTACTGGCTGACCCTGTTGAGGGATACGGGTGGGGTGTAGGCAGGGTGGGCATCGCCACTGGCTGACCCTGTTGAGGGATACGGGTGGGGTGCGACAATGAAAGTATTCGCCACGCCAAGTGCACTACCATCGGCCGAGCCCTCGAAGGGGGTATACGGGTGGAGTGCAGGCAGGGTGGACTGTGATAGAAGGGTACTTCGGATAGAAGAGATTGAGATTCCGGAGAACCGTTAAATTCGTACTAACGGCGTTAGGGGTTTTCTTCTCTTATAATTTAACACCGTTAGTATAGATTTAATGGTTTTTGTGCTGGATGCCTCCTTTTAATTGTTCATTGGTATTTTTGCCCCTTCTAAAACATATTTGTACCAGACGCTCCTCGGACAAAACTTCATTAATAAATTTGCTCCTTAACCCTAATAAAAATGGAGCAATCTACCCCTTATCTTAACAGACTTTTTAACTCTGTTGAATCTTGTGACGGCTGGTACTTATATTTTTTTTGAAAAAATAATGTAATGCTAAATCTTGTGACCGCCCCATATCCATTTTGTGCTGCGAAGGCGGCCATCCCTGCAAAGTGCTCCATTTTGTAGGTTTCTTTTTAGTATTATCTTTATATGTTTATTAATTTGCCAAACTGTTATAAAAATGGAAAAATACAAGAGATGTCAAGTAAGAAATGAAGAGAGATGAAGAGAGAACTAGAGAGAAAGATGGAGCAATATCTTATTCATTTTGGATGCCAACAAAGTGTAGTACATAGTGCTCTATTTATAGGCCCTCATCCACAACTAAGAGTTACACAAAGTAAATGGCAAACTTTAATCCTCATGAGTGCACACATTGTAACCTTTGAGTTATGGGCATGAAAACTCCTAAAGATCATTCATTGGAGAGGATATGGGATGTAGCAAATGAAAGGTCAAGAGTTGGGAGCTCATGGACATCCACCTTAATTAGTATTTTACAACACTCCCCCTTGGATGTCCATAAAAAAATATTGTGCCTCATTAAAACCTTACTAGGAAAAACCCATTGGGACAAAAACCTAGTGAAGGAAAAAGAGTACACAATGTTTACTCCCCTTGATGACAACATCACTTTATGTCTTTAAGCCTACGCATTCCAATACCATGCACTAACTTCTTAAATGTTCTAGTTGGCAGCGTCTTGGTAAACAAATCTGCAAGGTTGTCACATGAGCGAATTTGATGAACATCTATGTCACCACTCATCATAAGATCATGAGTGAAAAAGAATTTTGGAGATATATGTTTTGTTCTATCTCCCTTAATGTACCCTCCTTTCAATTGAGCTATGCATGTTGTGTTATCTTCATATAGTATTGTTGGAATCTTTTGTTCAGGAAACAAACCACACACTGATTGGATATGTTGAGTTATTGACCTTAGCCAAACACATTCTCGACTTGCCTCGTGAATTGCAATTATCTCTGCATGATTTGATGAGGTAGCTACTAAAGTTTGTTTTGTTGATCGCCAAGATATAGGTGTACCTCCACAAGTAAATAAATATCCTATTTGAGATCTACCATTGTGTGGATCTGATAAAAACCCTGCATCTGCATAACCAATTAATTGTGATCCAGATTCATTAGAATAAAATAAACCCATATCATTTGTTCCTCGAAGATATCGGAATATATGTTTAATTCCGTTCCAATGCCTTCTTGTTGGAGAAGAACTAAATCTTGCCAATAAATTCACAGCAAATGCAATATCAGGTCGTGTTGTATTGGCAAGATATATTAGTGCACCTATAGCACTAAGATATGGTACTTCTGGACCAAGAAGCTCTTCTGTTTTTTCTTGAGGACGAAAAGGATCCTTCTACTTATCAAGTGATCTTACAATCATTGGAGTAGATAATGGATGTGCTTTATCCATATAGAATCGCTTTAATATTTTTTCAACATAAGTTGATTGATGAAGGAGAATTCCATTTCTTAAGTGTTCAACTTGCAGGCCGAGACAAAACTTTGTTAGTCCAAGATCCTTCATCTCAAATTCTCTCTTTAAACAATCAACAGCTTTTTTAAGCTCTTCAGGAGTTCCAATTATATTCAAATCATCCACATATACAGCAATTATCACAAACTCTGATCCATTTCCTTTTATGAAAACACATGGGCAAATAGGATCATTTTTATAACCTTCTTTTAACAAATATTCACTAAGACGGTTATACCACATTCTTCTAGATTGTTTCAATCCATATAAGGATTTATGCAAACGAATTGCACAATTTTCTTGAGAATTCTTACATCCTTCTGGCAATTTGAATCCTTCAGGGATTTTTATATAAATTTCAGTATCTAAAGCACCATATAAGTAGGCTGTAACAACATCCATTAGACGCATATCCAGTTTTCTGCTCACTGCCAGACTAATTAAATACCTTAAAGTGATTGTATCTACCACAGGAGAATATGTCTCTTCATAATCAATACCAGGTCTTTGTGAAAATCCTTGTGCTACCAATCGTGCTTTATATCTAACGACCTTATTTTGCTCATTTTGTTTTCACACAAATACCCATCTATACCCAACAGGCTTTACACCATTCGGTATTTGGACTACAAGTCCAAAAACTTCACGTTTTGAGAGTGAATTTAACTCTGCTTGAATTGCGTCTTTCCATTTTGGCCAATCATTTCTATTTCTACATTCTTCAACTGACCTAGGTTCAAGATCCTCATTTTGATTAATTATATCAACCGCAACATTATATGAAAATACGTTGTCGACAACTATACTTTCTCGGTTCCATATTTTTCCCGTAGTGACATAACTCATTGAGATCTCTTCATTATTTTCAGGTACCTGGACCTCTTCTGGGGTCTTTTGATTAGTTATGTCTGCCTCCTCAACTTGACCATCTTGGTTAATCGCTCCCTTTTTCTTTCTAGGAGTTTTATCTTTGGAACCAATTGGCCTACCACGCTTCAAGCGTGGCTTAGTTTCATTTGCAATTGATGGTTGTCCTACTGGGACATCAATTCTAATTGGAGCATTTTCAGCTGGAATGTGAGATTTGGTAATTCTCTTAAGGTCAGTAAATGCATCTGGCAGTTGATTTGCAATATTTTGCAAATGAACTATTTTTTGAACTTCAAGCTCACATTGTTGTGTATGAGGATCTATATGTGATGGTGATGTTGTTTTCCAAGTAATTTCTTTATTCAACTGCTTATTATCTCCCCCTAATGTTGGAAAAATTGTCTCATAAAAATGACAATCATCAAAACGTGCTGTAAATAAATCTCCAGTTTAAGACTCTAAATACTTGATTATAGAGGGAGATTCATAGCCAACATATATTCCTAACCTCCTTTGAGGTCCCATCTTTGTGTGTTGTGGTGGAGCAATAGGAACAAATACCACACATCCAAAAATTCTAAGATGGGAAATATTTGGCTCCTGACCAAAAGCCAATTGTAATGGGGAGAATTCATGATAACTTGTTGGCCTGATGCGCATAATTGATGCTGCATGTAAAATTGCATGGCCCCAAACTGATATGGGAAGCTTTGTTCTCAAAAGCATTGGTCTAGCTATCAATTGGAGGCTTTTAATGAATGATTTTGCTAGACTATTTTGAGTGTGGACATGAGCAACAGATTTTTCTACTGTTATTCCAGTTGCCATGCAATAATCATTAAAAGCTTGAGATGAAAACTCGCTAGCATTATCAAGACGAATTGTCTTAATTGTATGATCTGGAAATTGTGCTATTAGCCTAATTATTTGAGCGAGTAATCTAGCAAATGCTAAATTACGTGTTGACATCAAACACACATGTGACCATCTTGTAGATGCATCTATTAAAACCATAAAATATCTAAATGGTCCACATGGTGGATGAATAGGCCCACATATGTCCCCTTGGATACGCTCTAGAAAAATAGGGGATTCAAGCCCAACTTTTGTCAAAGAAGGTCTTGTAATTAATTTGCCTTGAGAACAAGCAGCACATGGAAAATTCTTAAATTGAAGAATCTTCTGGCTCTTCAATGGATGTCCGTGTGAATTTTCAATAATTCTTCGCATCATAGTTGATCCGGGATGGCCTAACCGATCATGCCAAATAATAAATATATTTTTATCAGCAAACTTCTGGTTCACTGTAGCATTTGTTTCAATTGTACTAATATTTGTATAATACAAACGAGAAGATAATGTTGGTACTTTTTCTAGGACACATTTTTCACCAAATCTAGCAATTTTAATTTGCAAATATTCCATATTCTTCTCATTTATAGTCTCAATATGATACCCATTTTGGCGGATATCCTTAAAACTCAATAAATTTCTGAGAGACTTGGGGGAATATAAAGCATCATTAATAACAAATTTCGTTCCTTTGGGTAATATTATAATTACTCTTCCGGAGCCTTCAATTAATTTTGTATTACCCGCTATGGTATTGATGCTTGCACTACTTCTTGTTAGATGTGAGAAATATTTTTTATCTCTAAGTATGGTGTGTGTTGTAGCACTATCTATGAGACATATATCTTCATTCTTGTGTCCAATTATCAAATCATCCATAATCTTCACCAAAAGAAAAGAAAAATGCATTAAAACATATTCAAAAATACATGATGAGCAATAATACCCTTATTACATATGAAAAAGGGGAAATGAAAGTAAAGCATAAACTAAACTAAAAAAAAAACCATAAATTAAAACATTTTTTATTGTTCTTCCAACCAAACTCATCTAATCATGATTCTCAAAAAAATCAGCCACCTCCAAGTGTGCCATATCATCGAGGCCATTAATACCATCTAGCTCATTGACACCATCATCCTTGTGTCCCTCAACATTATCATCTTGAAAAATCAAATTTGTTTCCACATTGTTCACACTCCTTTTCATAGAGGCTTGATAAAGTTTTGCTAGATGCTCAGGCGTACGACAGGTACGTGACTAGTGCCCCTTCATACCAGGTATGCGGGGATAGCTCAGTTGGGAGAGCGTCAGACTGAAGATCTGAAGGTTGCGTGTTCGATCCACGCTCACCGCAAGTACGCAAGTATAAAGTTTATCGCCCCCTTTATTATCTAAGCAATCAGATGAATAATATGACTGAGCAATTTGGCTTGCTACAACATTATTTTCTGTCTCTGCCACAACATTCTTCTTTGAGAAATGCCTTTTAAGAGGATATGGCTGACATTCCTGTGATAGCTGAGCAAAATGAGGTCGTTAGATATAAAGCACGATTGGTAGCACAAGGATTTTCACAAAGACCTGGTATTGATTATGAAGAGACATATTCTCCTGTGGTAGATACAATCACTTTAAGGTATTTAATTAGTCTGGCGGTGAGCAGAAAACTGGATATGCGTCTAATGGATGTTGTTACAGCCTACTTATATGGTGCTTTAGATACTGAAATTTATATGAAAATCCCTGAAGGATTCAAATTGCCAGAAGGATGTAAGAATCCTCGACCTCACTCAATAACTTTTGAAGAACTACTCTTATCGTTTTTCTGCCCTTCATTATATTTCTTCTTCTGGTGGGTATTAGGATTATAATTATTACTTTCACCTCCATGATAACGGTAATTACCACGTCCCCTACCACGGCCACGTCCACGGCCACGACCACGGCCACGGCCACGACCACAACCACGACCATGAGCATGGTAATTATTACGTACACTCACATTCGCTTCAGGGAATGGAGCAGATCCAGTGGGACGATTTTCATGATTTTTCATCAACAGCTCGTTGTTTTGTTCGGCTACCAAAAGGCATGAGATTAATTCAGAATACTTTTTAAAACCTTTCTCTCGATATTGCTGCTGCAGGAGCATATTTGAAGCATGAAAGGCAGAAAAAGTTTTCTCTAATAAGTCCTCATCAGTTATTTTCTCACCACATAATTTCAATTGAGAACTTATTTTGAAAACTGCTGAATTATATTCACTTACAGTCTTAAAATCTTGTAGCCTAAGGTGTATCCATTCATAACGAGCTCGAGGCAAAATCACTATTTTTTTGGTGATCATACCTTTCCTTCAAATTAGTCCACAATTCTAATGGATCTTTTACCGTTAGGTATTCAGCTTTCAACCCTTCATGGAGATGGTGGCGAAGAAATATCATGGCCTTGGCCTTATCTTGACTAGTTTCTTCATTTCCTGGTAAAATAGCCTTTCCTAGACCCTTAGCATCTAGATGGATTTCAGCATCTAAGACCCAGGATAGATAATTCTTTCCCGTGATATCAAGAGCTGTAAACTCAAGTTTGGCAAGGTTGGCCATGATTCAAACTAAAAATAATGATAACAATTAGAATCACGGTAAAATTGATGAAACATAAAACATCATTTTGAATTAAAACATATCATAATCAACATATTTTTAAACAACATAATTAAAGGGAGAAAAATTTCATGAGTGGCCAATATATAATTCAATAAAGAAAATTTCTTGAAAATATTCTCCCTCTCTCTTTCTACTTTTGTCCTTTATATATGTTGTTATATGTTATTTATTGGAATATAAATGGTGTATACAAAGAGGAGGAAATTATAGCAATCCAAATGGTGTAAAGAATAAAAGAGATAACACTATATAGTCATATATAATACTATAAATAAAATGACAATAATATGGTAGAATAAAAGAGATAACACTATATAGTCATATATAATACTATAAATAACATGACAATAATATGGTAATAAATGTAAATAAGAGTAAATGTAAACAGAGACAATATATATATATGTATATAAACATAAATATAGCAATAACAAGGGTGAAATGGCAAATAAATTAAATAATAAAAAAAAATAAAAAAAATGAATTATAAATAAGAAACAAATAGAATAATAAATGTGGTGATGAAATAAAAAAAATGTAAAAGGAATAATTAAAAATACAATACAAATAAATAATAAAATATTAGAAACAATAAACAAACAAAACAAAATGGCTTAATAAAATGAAATAATATAACAACATCATTAAATGAAAAATGAAATAACAATAAAATGAGATAAATAACGTAAAATAAAGAAATATAAATAATAGAATATAACATGAAATGTAAATAAAATATAAATAAAATAACTATAAAAAAAATGAACTAAAAGAAGCCCAAACAAAACAATAAAATGTATGAGAAGAAGATAATCGAATGAAAATAAATAAATGTAAATGTAAATAACAAAGCGAAATGAAATAGAATGAAATACTAGAAAGTTGTACCAACATAAAATCAAAATGATAAACAAATAAAATTAACTATTATAAAATGTAAATAACAATAGAACCTAAAATAAAGAAATATAAATGAAAGAAAAATAACAAAAATCTCCAATCTCAGCCATGGAACCCGATGTATAAAACAATCGGTAAAAAGATCTCTTTAATTCTATACAATGGCTTAGATCATCCCAGATAGATTAAATAGAGATATGGTAAAAGAAGTTAGAGATATGGTAAAAGAATATAGAGGAAAATGTTGAGACAACGGTAAGGGAAAAAAAAAATACCTTGGTTATATAATCGTGCTGATAACGTGTTATAAAAATGGGAAAATACAAGAGATGTCAAGTAAGAAATGAAGAGAGATGAAGAGAGAACTAGAGAGAAAGATGGAGCAATATCTTATTCATTTTGGATGCCAACAAAGTGTAGTACATAGTGCTCTATTTATAGGCCCTCATCCACAACTAAGAGTTACACAAAGTAAATGGCAAACTTTAATCCTCATGAGTGCACACATTGTAACCTTTGAGTTATGGGCATGAAAACTCCTAAAGATCATTCATTGGAGAGGTTATGGGATGTAGCAAATGAAAGGTCAAGAGTTGGGAGCTCATGGACATCCACCTTAATTAGTATTTTACAACACCCTTTATTATGATAATGAATATTACCATTTTCTAATAGAACAACTATCCTTGTAAGGATGTACGCTGATTGAGGTAGAAGATGATGTTAATTTTCATCTTCCACTACCACCGTCTCTTGGTCGGATAGTGATCTGGATGGCCTCTTCCCAGTCGTAATCACAAAATCTAAGAAAGAACTATTGGATTTAATTCAATCCGATGGAGCCCTTTTTTTTTTTTTAATAGACATGTGGCGGTTTTAAACATTGCGCGCCACTATTTAAAAAAGTATAATGCCCGGCTGTCACGAGATTTAACAGAGCTAAAAAGTCTGTTAGGGTAAGGGGGGCATTGCTCCATTTTTTTAGGGGTAAAATTGTATCATTAAATATTTTAGGGTATTATATGCACCTTAAAAAATATTTTAGGGTGTTGGATGCACATTTATCATATTTTAAATGCATATTTTTATTGTATGTAATATAATAACAATATTTTTTTATATAACATTAAATATCATTCATTAAAATATTATCCAATGACTGAAATGTGGAGAGAGAAGTAAGTGGAGATATTCCTCTCCCTTACCTATGCCACATGTCACTCTTCTCTCCTCTCCCTATCATACTCTTCAGTCTTCACTTTCTTTTTCTTCTCTTTGTTGGGCGACATTACTCTTTTAATTTTTTTTTTTGGGGGTATAGTTGCCCTTTTTTGACAACTTCTAAAGTAAATTGGACATTATTACATTTTTTTTAGTTAATGCCCCTATTATGTGTTTTCAGTGAAGGAAAATTATGTGGTGGATGAATCAATTTTTTTCTTGTGATCAATTAAGGACAATTATGTAATGTAAGAATGGGTTTGGAGAATTTTGATTTGAGGAAATTTAAAACTATTTATGTCAAATAGATGCCTTTTTTAACATGGTTTTTAAGACGTTTCTACATCTTTTCTAGAGATATAATAGATTGGCAGGTTTATTGAATTTTGTGTATTTAAGGTTTAGTACATTATTTATTAATTATTTGTAAACTTGAATATCAATTTATTTTGTGTGATCTTTGAATCATTATTTTTGCTTGTATGTTCATTAGTTATTTTTTATTGTTATATTTATTTCTTTACCTTGGAGTTTTAGGTGTTAGAAGTTCAAATTCCCAATTGAAATTAATTTTTTTTCTTTGTGGGCTTCATGGATCATCGTCAATAATATTGGCTAAAAGTTCTCACCAATACATTTTTAATAGGAGGTTTTTTCGCGCAAATTTTTCATATATATTTAATAGCACTCTTTAAGTAATATAAGGGCTGTTTAATTAATTTGAATAAATTTAAAATTTAAATAAATTATTTAATTATAAAAAGTATGACGTGATTTTCTTAAAATAACTGTGTATAACATGGAATTATATGTCAATTTATCAATTAAGTAAATTTGTTTAAAAAATAATAAATATCATATGGAGAGAGGTATAGTATTTAGGATTTAAACCACTCTTAATTAGCTGCTACAATTAGGATGGGAGTAGCATATAATAGACAATCAATATGGAGTATATTATATGTGTCTAATAAATATATTATTTTATTGGTCAAAAAATTATATAATTTATAAATTAAAAATTTATAAATTTTCAGTCCAGTTCATTTTTCTCAGCCCCATCTTCAATGCATGAGCATGTTTCTAAATTAAAAAAACAGGTAAAAAAGTCAACATTCCTAAAAAGAGACTTTTGATCATAATTAATCGGAGGATAGGTGTGATGTCACATAATATGTGATATTTTCTTGAAAAACGGTTATATTTGAATTTCAAATAAATGGTAAACAATTGAAATGTTTAGTTAGATTTATAAATAGTCTACAGACACTAGCACAAAAAAGGTATTTTAGACCAGCATATTTAGACTGGTTATAACGAATAAGGTCTAAAAGGTATGACCGATGGCAGTTTTGTAATTATAAATAACTTCATAGACCGGTTCCCTTAATATAAGGTCTAAAAAAATATAATTTAGATCGGTTTTCTGAACAACCGATGTAAAAACAAAAATATAATTTAAAAAAATATATGAAATATATTTTCTAGACTGGTTCTCCCTATAAAAGATCTAATATATTTTCTGAATTAAAATCAATTAAAAAATATTTTATTCCTTTTTAGACCAGTTGTTTTATGAATCGGTCTAAAAAGATGAGCAATAAAAAATCAATATATTCCTAGTTTTTAAAACCGGTTGTTTCAAATAAACGGTCTAAAAGATGACTTTTTAATACCGGATTTTGAACATATCCAGTCTAAAAGATCTCACGCTAATTAATTTCACCTCTCTTCCTCGGCCTAATTCTTGTTCTCTTGAATTTGAAAGTCTCTTCTTCTTCTAAACTCCATTGCACCTCGCTCCTCTTTCCTATGTCGCTCCTTCGTTCTTAATCAACGCCACCGGTGGACGTAGAGGAGATGGTGGATTGCATTAGCGTACCGCTCGCCATTTCTTGCCTCCTCTCAGTGTCTTCCTTAAACTCGAACTCTAGGTAATTATGACATACATTAGGGCTTTTTTCATTGATAAATTGGTCAGGGGCATTGTTGTCCCTTTTTCCCCTTCTTCTTCGTTTTGCAATCTAAATTCGCGATACAAAATTATAAAAAATGCTCAACCCTAATTGTAAGGGAACTTTCTGATGAAAAGTAAAATAGAGTATTAGACGTTTTTTATGGAATTTTTTGCTCTAAGGCGCACTAGCCGAAGAAATTAAATCTCAATCTTTGTAATGGATGGATCAAATATGACTTTGTTAAGCAAACAATGAGTTCTGAGGTCCTTTAATACAATTTCCTTAGAAACAAGTGCTCCAATTAATATAAAGAAAACAATTACATGAGAAGTAGTGGAGCTTATTACTGATGTTCAGAGAGATTGTTCAACAACGATGATAATGCACAGCTAAACTCTTCCTTTCTCCTTAGGAAGATGATTATCTTTGAGCTTCTATACCTTAATGAACACTTAGCCATGTAGTTTCCTTTGATTTCTCCTCTCTTCTTTCTGACCTGTATAAGATGAGTTGTATAACCCCCTCACCGTAATTACATTCGGATTACGAAATTTAAGTGAAATAGAGACCAATAAACCAAAATAACAATTTAAAATCCGTCATACAAGAGATGGGATATTTCAAGAAATCAGTTCAAAATGTAATTAATCCTGGTCTCACATTCGTTTGCGGATATAACTACTAAAGAATCAAATCACATAATAAATATCAGAGTGCGGAAACTAGAATCCCGGCAAACCC
Organism: Inga leiocalycina; assembly: GCA_963242795.1. Lineage (NCBI taxonomy): Eukaryota > Viridiplantae > Streptophyta > Magnoliopsida > Fabales > Fabaceae > Inga > Inga leiocalycina. The sequence goes on from OY725328.1 coordinate 35,299,235, forward strand.
CGGGTTACTACATGCATATAATGGGTTTAAGGTTCCCAAAATGGGGATTACACGTCCAAAATATTCATTTACATCTTATATACACTTGGTAATCCCAAAACCAAAACAAAGATAACCAACAACCACTAAAGTCTTTGGACTCTGCAACAAGATCCATGGTCACACTTTCCCATTTCCATTCTGGAATCTTAGGACTCTGCAACAAACCAGGCGGTCTTTGGTGCTCAATCTTCACCTTCTGACATGTGAGACACCTCGCCACATATTTTGTCACATCACTCTTCATTCTAGGCTACCTATACACAGATTTCAAGTTATGGTACATCTTGGTCATACCAGGATGAAGGGTGTATCGGCTCTTATGCGCCTTATCTAAGATCTTCTGTCTCAAATCCGCCTTAAGTAGAACACAAATTCTCTTCTGATAACGAATCAATCTACTAGGTGACATATCATAGCCCTGAGCTTCTCCCCGCTCAATTCTAGTCAGATTATGCTGTATCCAGTCATCTTGCCTCTGAGCCTCTTCAATCTCAGCTCTTAAGTCACTTTCTCCTTGAGAAACAATATAGTTGGCACAGATAATTTGGTTTAACAAATTCATATCTCGAAAATCAGCAATCAATTTCCCCTCTTATATCATCATAGCCGCCACAAGCACAATCTTTCACTAAGAGCATCTGCGACTATATTTGCCTTACCCGGATGATATTTTATTTCCAGGTTGTAGTCCTTAAGCAACTCCATCCAGCGCTATTGTCTCATATTCAATTCTTTCTGATCATACAGATACTTGAGACTCTTGTGGTCGCAGTACAGTTCCACTGTCACACCATACATATAATGCCTCTAAATCTTCAAGGCAAACACAATAGCCGCAAGCTCCAGATTATGAGTAGGATATTCATTTCATGAGGTCTGAGCTGTCAAGAGGCATAGGCCACCACACGTCCCTACTGCATAAGGACACACCCTAATCCCTGCCCACTGGCATCAGAATACACAACATATGTCAAACTGGGATCGGGCAAAATCAACACAGGTGCCGTAGTCAACCTCTGTTTCAGCTCCACAAAACAATTTTCACATTTCTCATCCCACACAAATGGCTGATCTTTTCTCATGATCTTGGTCATCAGCAACGCAATACGGGAGAAATTCTGAATGAATCTCTGGTAATAACCAGCAAGACCCAGAAAATTGCGCACTTCTACCACAGTCTCTAGCCTTTTCCTGTCCAGTACTGCTTCCACTTTACTAGGATCCACAGAGACCCCTTCTTGTGAGATAACATGGCCCAAGAATTTCACTTCTGATAGCCAAAACTTGCACTTACTTAATTTAGTATAGAGTTGCTTTTCACGTAATGTATTCAACACAATTCTCAAATGATGCTCATGCTCTTTTCTACGCTTAGAGTATATCAAAATATCATCTATGAATACCACAATAAACTGATCTAGGTATTGCCGAAAAATATGGTTCATGTAATCCATGAAAACCGCAGGCGTATTGGTTAACCCAAATGGCATTACCAAGAATTCATAATGACCATACCTCATCCAGAAAGGAGTTTTCGGAACATCTTCCGCTTTCACTCGCAGCTGATGATACCCCGACCTCAGATCAATCTTCAAAAAGACACATGAACCAGATAATTGATCTAAAAGGTCATCAATTCTAGGGAGAGGGTACTTATTCTTGACGGTAATCTTATTCAACTCTTTATAGTCGATACACAAACGAAGACTCCCATCTTTCTTTTTCACAAACAAAACTGGAGCACCCCAAGGCGACACACTGGGTCTAATAAACCCTTTCTCAAGCAAATCTTCAATCTGCTTCTTCAATTCTGCCATTTCATTTGGGGCCATACGATATGGGGCTTTGGATATAGAACCCGCTCCAGGTACAATGTCAATTGGAAACTGAACTTCCCTCTCCGGAGGCAACCCACTTAGGTCATCTGAAAAAACCTCAGGGAGTTCATTCACTATGGGTATACTACTCAAAGACTCATTGGTTTCTCCTTGTACAGAAAAGAAAACCATATACCCCTGACAACCTTTTTGCAAATATTTCTCAGCCTTGGCTGTTGAAAGGAAATTCAAACCGATATTGCCATCCTCAATGTTTTGAGAAATAGGATAAACTATCCTCTTGTTCCCACAATCTAACCACACATTATTAGCTCTCAACCAATCAAAACCCAGAATGACTTCCAATTGGTAGAGCGGTAAACAAATCAGATCTACTACAGACTCATAACCTTCTACGGTTATTACACAATTCAAACAGGTTTCAGTAGTTACAGCCTTCACACCCATCGGTGTTGACACAATTAGATCGAATGGTAACTTATACACATCCATACCCAGACGCTTTACACAATTATATGCAATAAAGGAGTAACTTGTACCCAAGTCAAACAATGCTTGTAACACACATCCTTTAAGAAGAACTGTACCTTGTATCAGCTTTGGGGATTTTCGAGCCTCTTCATGCGTCATAGCAAATACTCGACCCTGAGCTCTCGGCCTCTGTTCTACTTGCGGTCGTTGGCAATCTCTAGAAAGATGTACGGGCTGCTTACAATTAAAGCAGATCATTTCACCTCGACAATTCTTGCCATAATACGATTGGTTACAGCGATGACATTTCCACTCAGTCCCAAATTTCTGGGGTTCACGATCTTTGGGTTGATAGGGCTTCTTACCACTACCCCTAAACAAAGATGATCCCGAACCCTTCCGCTTCTGAGGAGCATCGCCCTTACTGGGCTCACTATGACCACCAGCAGTCTTAGACAGATACAACTCTCTCAAATTGCTCTCTGTGATCCAACATTCTTCAACGGCCTTGTTGAACTTAGAAAATTGATGAATGGCTATTCTCTTTCTCATATCACACCTCAAACCTCGAATAAGCAAGTATGAGCTCAACTCCTCATCATCCCTCTTCTGAAGATAAGAGGAATATCAGGACAGCCGGGTGAATCGGGACAAATACTCATGAAAAGACTCTGTATCCCCTTACTTGATGTTCAAAAACTCTGTCTCCTTTTCAAGCCTCACTGACTTGGGAAAGTATTTCTCATCGAAGTGTTGTTTGAACACCTCCCAGGTAAATAGTATATTCTTGCTCTTCAACAACAAAGCAATGTTCCGCTACCAGCGGTCTGCATCACCCTCAAGCTTGTACACCGCCAGTTTGGCCTTCACTTAAGAGGGACACTCTAAGACCTCAAATATCTTCTCTAGGCGGTTTACCCAATCTTTAGCCGCTTGAGGATCAAATCTCCCTTTAAATGCCAGAGGTAGGTGCTTACAGAATCTAGAGACCCAAAACTGAAGATCTCTTTTCTCGTTGACCGACTTCCCATGCAGCCTTTGATTTGCTTCAGATGAGGACGCAATACAGGCGGTCGTGCTGACCCTTCAGCAGTATCTTCTAGTCTAGTCTCCTCTCAAGTTTCTTCTCGAGTTCCTTCTTGAGTAGACTAACCTTAGCCCTCATTATTTTTGGCTTTCTCAGCTCTGAGCTCTTCTCTTACCTCAGCAATCATATCCCACTGATCCTTTATCAAGCCCATCAAATATTGCATAGGATCCGATAGATTGTCATTGACCACCTCTACCTTATGATCTACTTGTTGTACTCTGGGACGACCTTTCAATATTCTCTTCATTCTACAAAGAACTCACCCCATTAATCCAACAATTATGGTATCCACATAATTTCACAAAGTACATTTATCTACATAACCAGAACAGATATATGTATACGATGATTATTCACAGATGGTTTTCTATCACTAAGACCACACAAAGAGAGCTATCCTAGCAAACTCTACCCTTGCCAGGAACCTGACTCTGATACCAAAAATGTAGCCCCCTTACAGTAATTACATTTGGATTACAAAATTTAAGTGAAATAGAGACCAATAAGCCAAAATAACAATTTAAAATCCGTCATACAAGAGATGGGATGTTTCAAGAAATCAGTTCAAAATGTAATTAATCCTGGTCTCACATTCACGTGCGGATATAACTACTTGAGAATCAAATCACATAATAAATATCAGAGTGCGGAAACTAGAATCCCGACAAACCCTGGGTTACTACATACATATAATGGGTTTAAGGTTCCCAAAATGGGGATTACACGTCCAAAATATTCATTTACATCTTATATACACTTGGTAATCCCAAAACCAAAACAAAGATAACCAACAACCACTAAAGTCTCAGAGTAATTCTAACTACTCCTGGTTGTCCGCTTCCCTTTCGAGCCACTTGCCCTGTCTGAAAAGGTTAGTCATTTGGAAAGAGTGAGATTCTAAAGAATCTCAGTAGTAACAACTTATTCATACCACACGTAATCACATAGCATGTAAACAAATCATCTCATATCAGCAACATAAATCACACTCTACCCTCATCCCCTTTTACCGCCGGGAAGACACACCATTCTAACCCGAACCATTGTTAGCGACTCAGGGACTATTGGCGTTGCAGTGCATACGAATAGCCTTACGGCTCACATATAGCCTTTTGGCTTTCACAAATGGCCCGTTGGCCTTCACAAATAGCCTTTCGGCTCACAATTAACCTTTCGGCCCACATAATCACATATATCACACCCTAACCTCATCCCCTTTTACCGTTGGGAAGGCACACAGCCCTTACCCGAACCGTTGTTAGCGACTCAGGGACTATTGGTATAGCAGTGCTTCCACAATTTCACATATCTTGCAGCATACGAAATCATCACAACACAATGATATAGCACACATACAATGTATCACATAAGGTATAAAGCAAGAGTCACTACCTGTATCCTTCCTGACTGGCTCTGGTACCGTAGTCTCACGAGAGTGACAGATATTAAATCATATACCAAATTAGGGACAACCGATCAATCTCTTTTCCAAATTCTTAATTTTATAATACACTTAGTTGGTTATCATTTAGGACTCTTTAGGTGACCACTAGAGGCCTAAACATATGCCTAAAGGGTTGGAAGACACTACCCCAAGGACCCCTCTTTTGAAGGCACAACACTGATTTCTGACAGCTTAACTCGAGTGAAGATGACCTCACTCGAGTGATAAGAGACTTGTGCTCGGGTAAGAACGAATCTCACTCGTAAGTGTTTGACAGTGAGCAACTACAACGATCAGAACGTGTTCACACCACTCGAGCACTAAGCTCTATACTCGGGTGACAACCCCAAATATGCTCGAGTCCCTGAAAGTGCAACACCATGAGTGACAACCCGAGAATCTTGATTCTCCCACTTCCAAATGTCGATCAACACACAAATCACCACTTTTTCAAGATTCTGAAATTACCAAGTTGAAGCTCTCAATGAGATGAACAACATTAGAGAAGAGATCTAGGGCATTAGAGATCAAACAAAGAATCAAAATCTCACCTTTTTTTCTTCCTTTTCCCTTGATCACCGAAAACTATGGAGAAAGAGGAGAGATGAGATGAAACAATGATGATGATGTCTTCCTTTCCCTCCCATACACACTTCCACAGAATAGGGGAGAGAGAGAGAGGAGAGAAAAAGTGCTATTTTGTCCTCTTGTGCTACATCCAATAGCTCACAAAAGGCCACTTGTCACCATCCTACTTATTCCTTCATGAGCTCATCCAATCACAAAGCATAGGATTCTGACCCATGGTTATAGAATCTCAACCCTTGATCTTAAATACCACACACACATGTATACCAAAATTACATCACATTAATTCCAAAAGTGCTTAATTACACTAATTACAATAATTATCAAAGTCATTCGCCCTTAATCTCGAATTAGGATATTACATGTTGTATCTCATGTATTACAGTAATTAGTTGAATATCTAATGAGATGTTGTGCCAATTGAATGGGTGTTATTTTTCTGAGATTTGGTTCAAGATTGTAATTTGAGTCTTTGTAGGTAAATTTATATATTTGGATTTATTTGAATTCAATTTGTTAAGCTTTTGAACAATTTACGATGAATAGTAATTCATTGTGACAGATTATGTGAACTCTTGTTCTCATGTTTAAACACTCAATATTCTCTTTCTACTTTTTAATAAGATTGCTAGTTTGCAATCTTCTAATTAGAGGAATAGAACTAAAATTAACTGGAATTGATTTGAGCAGCAATAAAGAGAGGAGTAATTTTCTTAAGGTGAAACTTAAATCTAATATAAACAAATTTGTGTGACAAGTTTCCAGCAAGTATTGATTACAAGGAGGTTCTATAGTTGTTTGTGTTTAGATTAGAACCAGTAGTTTTCTCGTTAAAGCCCAACTCATGTACAATAAAAATATTGAAACCAAATCCATGTCTAAATGACACTTGGCTCAACTTTTTATATCCTTCATGCAATATAATGCTGGACTGGGTGTATACATGTTCAACTATTGATTTCTTTCTTTTTTTTTTGAGTTGAACAAGAGGCTAAACTTGTCCTATAGGGTTCAAATCTGCCACCTCCCCTACCTCCCCTATATAAGGGATCACTTTGCCACTAGGACATGTTACCATGTGCTCAATTTTTTTTATTTCTATATATGCTTGGTGAAAACATTTTACTAGCTACTTCTCTTTTGACTATTTTCTTGGATAATTATAAGTAATCTTTAAGTCAGAATAATATTAAAGTTGCTACCATGTGATTTGGTGAAAAAAATTTTAATTCCTTCACACATGTCTTGTTCTTGAGCTGCTGAAGCCAGCAGGTGCGATTCGATCAAAAAAGCTTGTCGTATGATGTATGCCACTCTCCCTAGTACCTCAAACTATTAATCCCTTTGCATAATGGGGCATAGACAATGCTTAGTGCCGCTTCATCATATCATGGTTTCTCCACCAAGAATTAAACACGGTTTAGTCCTACCGTTTTACACTCTCTCATGTCTCATCGCCATTTTGTAACCAAATCAACTTGAAATTGTTAGATCCACAAGTTTTGATGATAACAAAGATTAGATTGATTCTACAAAAAGTTTTGATAATAAACAAAAGATATTTGAATAAAGGAACTAAGTCTTTGGTGGTAGGAAAAACCATTACTCGAGTAGGCACTCGAGTAATGAAGAAGAACAGGAATTCATAGAATAGAAGAAAGAAGCATTGATAGATTTCAAAGAAGGTTACTCGAGGGATAACTTAAGTAATGATTCTCTATTACTCAATGACCACTCGAGTAATGATGATCCAGAGCTCTCTGCCAAGATTTGCATGGACTTACTCGAGGGACCACTCAAGTAATATAGTCACTGAACTCTCTTTCAAGTTTTTGATGATGTCACTCGAGTAGCTACTCGAGTAATGACAAATGCTCACTCGAGGGACCCCTCAAGTGACTAGGTAAGTTTTCAGGCAGTAAAGACTCTGCCAATATTTTGATGAGGCCACTTGAGTAATGCTTCTGAACCAGTCTAGTAACCACTCTAGTAATGGATAATGATCACTCAAGTAACCACTCTAGTGATCAAGTCAGAAGTGTTGAACTTTAGTCTCTACCAAGTTTTTCAATAGATTACTCGAGTAGCTACATGAATAATGGATAACAATCACTCTAGTAGCCACTTCAGTGATCAGGTCAGAGTCGTTGACTTAACTCTCTGCCAAGATTTTTAAGGGCTCACTCAAGTAGCCACTCGAGTAATGAAGCATGATCACTCAAGTAATGTAGTATAGAGAGTATGATTTTAATATGTTGTTCATTGATTTGTTATCCATATGATTAATCTTTCATTGTATTAGTCTCCTAAGTATATTTGCAGAAAAAAATGAGAGATCATGTGTAATACCCCTAAATTTTGAGATTGAGGCTAGAGAATAAGCCTGAAATAAGTGGACTGCTAAACCCCAGTTTAGCCGGATTTCAAAATCCGGGTAAGGGTAAATAACTCCAACAATGGATGTGATTAGTGATAATGAACACTTCTGAAGAAGATTATGAGAATTGTGAATTTTGCATTGATTTTGTATAATTTCAAAATGATGGAATTGGATGGTGTAATGTGGTGCAATTGATGTCATGTTGTGTTATTTGGTCTTTGGAATTGTTTGAAACATTAAATGGAAAGTTGGGAAATTCTGTCCATTGAAACTTCTTGCTAGGCAATCTGTTTGTGTTGACATTTTGAATAGGCAAATTATGTCTACAAAATTCTAAAACTTTCCATTATTAAATTTCACATTCCAAGCTTCAAAATGGACATATAACTTGTGTCATTTCGTTTTGTGAGCTGGGAGTTTTGGTTGTCCAAAGTTTGATGTCGAAATTGGACTCTGTTTTGGGGCAATAGTGAATTTTGTGTAATTCTGGAATTTTGTGGTGATTTTTGGTAATGGTCCATATTTTTCTAGTGAAGAGGACTTAAATAGCTTTCATTTGGCTTTGGAATCACCTCATTTCTATTTTTCTAGAATTAGTTGTGATTTTTCAAATTTTGGGCAGAAATCTGCCATAATTTTGTAAAAATGTGAAATTGTTGGAAATTTAGTAAATAATTAGAAAATAATATTATATTATATTAAATCATCATCCACCTCCTCCATCAGCTCAAAACCATGCCATTCAGCTGCAACAAGAGAGAGAAGGTGTGAGGAATTCTAGAGAGAGAAGGAGAAGAGAACTTATACGATAAGTCGATTTCTTCGGTAAATCCTTACCTAATGTGTATAACTCCACTCTTAAGCTATTCTTCTATGTTCTTCAAGGTTTGTGGAGCACAAGTTTGGGTGGTCTAAGGCTAGGGTTTTCAGCCACCTTGAGAAAAAGCTAGTGGGAGCTTCAGGTAACTTCTAAACTTTCATATATTGCCTATTCTGGCTATTGTAGGCAATTTAATCAGTTAAATTTTGCCGGATTGCCATTGGTTTTAAAGTTTGGAAATGACATGGCCTAAGGGTTATGCTACCCAAATTGGGTCTTAATGTTAGTTGTAACCTAATGTAATGGATAATAAAGTGGTTAGGAGTAGAAAGAAACACGTCTGCGGAGCCGAAACCAAAAAACCCCAATTTTTCCTGGGGAATTGAGAATTTTGGTCAAGGATAGTTTGGAGGGGTTAGATATCGATTTTCAATGATTTGATGGTTCCTTTGAGTTCAAGAGTGAAAATTAGCTGGGGTTACAGTTGGTCACTTTTTTTGGAAAAGGCTGAAAAAGCATAATTATGAAAACGCCGCTAAAACCCTTAAAGTGAGGCTGTCAAGGGTATTTTTGTAATTTGACATTGAATTTGATAATTCTGAGTCCGAAAATGGATTCCTTGGGCGAAAATATGTCAGAATAGCTCATATCAAAATTTCAAAAAAAGTACATCCGGATAGGGTACGGCAGGGCCGGGCCGAGTGCCCGAGGGCATTTTAGTAAATTTTCATAATAGGCTCATATAACCCCCTAGAAGCACTATGGAAATATCTAAATTGTATATTTAGAATTATAGGACCAAGTTGTGAGCCTAGTGGTTGGCACGCTTTTCGAAGCACACGTTTCGAGGCGTGAAAGGGTTAAGGTTGGGACCTTACCTCTCCTGCATGTATATGATATTTGTGTTAGTGTGTTGATGCATGTTATTGTTTTGCTTGATTATGTTAAACATGTATGAATGATTTGAAGCTATGTTTCAATTTATGCTGTGGCCATAAGTATATTGTTCGAAGCATTGAGCTTACAGATTTGTTATTGTGTGAGCATGAGTTATGTGATGCAAGCATATCATGCATTAAACATTTATCGTATATGCATATTGGTATTGTTTTCCTACTAAGTTTATCTCGAATCTCACCTTCCCCTATCAACAATTTAGACAGGAGAAGATAGAAGATATGCTGAGAACAATGCAGAAAGTCATATGAGGAGATTGTAGTGGTGGAACGAAGACGAGAATATGTCTCTATTTCATTGGGACGGGTTTAGATACCCAAGTAGCCCTGTGTGGCTATATTGATGGTAACGATTATGTACGAACCCCTTTGGGGAATTTATGTATCATGCACTTATTATCAGTATATTCATGTTATTCATGTGTTGCCCACCGAACCGAATATCATTTTCTGTGAATACTCTAAAAAAGGTTAAAACAAGGTAAGGGTGTGGCATTTTGGTATCAGAGTCGAAAGCTGTTCTAGAGGAACCTAAAGTGGTTTTGTCAGAGTAGCGGTTCTAGCAATATGATAGTATACTGATATGATATTGATTACAAGGTGCTAGGAAAATGCATGGATAGGATGTACCAAATGAGGGTATCTTCCTGATTTGTGAATCAGCCCTGAGAAATGGCGAGTACTGAAGGGCAGCTAGTGGTGCAATACTAGACGAGAATGGTTTAGGGATATTGTGGAACCCAAGGACGTGGATACGGCCAATTCCAATGTGTGGTCCATACCCAATATTTTGGTGACCAGAGATAGCCAGCACATCTTTTGAGACGAGGGTAGTCACTGGGTACCCGTATACGGAAGCAGTAGAAGCTGGTATCTACGTTTGGGCATAGGTATACGAAAGTTAAGCGTGCTCAACCCAGGGAAATCCTAGGATGGGTGACCCCCTGGGAAGTGAGTTGATAAGGTTATGAAGACTTAAGACATAGTGATTGTCTTAAGGTTTCTCTATGACTAATGATCATTTATGAAAGATGATCCATCAGATCCTGTGTGAAGGAAAGATGGGTCTGATTAGAGAATAGAGGAAAATGATTTCTAAGGAATGTGATATTGAGATTCTAGGTTCATCATGACACCCACCTAAATGTTGGGTGAGGAACCCTAGGCGGTATGATATTACACGCCAGTGATGTGATACTGGACTTGTGTGCTTAAAGGCCTTAAGACTTAGGGGATCAGTATGCCTTAAGCTGGTAGAGATAGTTGGACTCATATTGGAATTGATGATACTCCTTGGAATTGAGGGAAGACCTAGGGGATCAGTATGCCTTAATTGATATTGAGGTTGTGAGAGATCAATTGCGTTCCAAGGATCAGACTTAATAATTGAGCTAATTCTTAGGAAGTTAACTTGACCCGAATGGTCTATGGTACCAGAGTATAGTACTAAATTTGAATTGAAATATGTATTAGGTATCGTAAGGTTGCTAGTTGTTAATCTAGCATAGGGGATGAGTTTTCTATGGAGGATTCGGATTGGAGAGTGCTACCTATGGAGAGGGCTACATACGGTGACATCTGATCGGAAGGCTATTTGTATGTCTTTCACGTGCAGCCCATCGGGGGTTCCGGTGGGAGGACCATTCCGCTGGGGCAGTAGTTTACGGGGGATTAACTATTTGTGATCCGGAAGGCTATTTGTGTGTCTTTCACCTACGGCCGTATGGAGGTTCCTATAGCGAAGGACCGTTCCCCTGGGGCGATAGCTTAAGAAGGATTCACTATGTGATTTTGTGAAAGCCGCCATGACGATAAACCTTAGTATGCAGCCACCATGATAACTAACCGTAGAGTGCAGTCACCGTGACGTTGAATTGTAGAGTGGAGTTATGGGAATGTTGGGAGTATAGGCTCTCAACAATGTGTTGATTATGGCTTCCTGAAGTGGAACTTCAGAGCCATGTATTTGTGCAAGAAGGGAGTCTTAGAGGATCCCAGTTTGATTTTACGGTATTGTGAACAAGCAAGGGTTTGGGTGTGTCCTACCCAACTTGATGGATTAAGTGGATTGTGATGCGAAAAGACATCGGTGATGAATGTATACTCAATTCCAGCTTGATGTGATTTGTGTATTGTGAGTCCATCTTTGAACCCTGGCCTTGGAGCTTTCACCAAGTGCTGGGCCTGGACCGTGCCTTCGGGCCGGTGCCATAGGGATGTGACAGTATATGTTGTGAGTTGCACCACCACGCCAATAGTCCCTGAGTCACTAACAACAGTTTGGGTAAAGACTGTGTATCTTCCTGGCAGTAAAAGGGGATGAGGGTGGGGTGCGACAATTGTGAACAAGCTGGGATTAGGGTGTGGTTGTATAGCAGAGCAGAGCTAGTTCAGCTGATGGCTAATTCAACTACATGATCGGGGGTTCTCTATTCTGAGGGCACTACCTCGGCATGTCCAGCCTGGCTAGCTACCATGCTGGTTTCTCCAGTGTTGACCCCATACCGAAAAGTAGTGCATAAAATTAGAATATGTGATGTGAGTTGTTGTGAAGGGAATGTGTATGTGATTGTGAATGCCAGAAAGGCAATGTGATATTTGTACAAGCGGCGAAAGCCGAGGTATTCTTACAAATGGCACGAGCTGAGGTATGTGTATGTTTGTGTGAATTTCATCGCCATGCCAATAGTCTCTGTGTCGCTAACAATGATTCGGGTAAAGACTGTGTGTCTTCCCAGTGGTAAAAAGGGATAAGGGTGGGGTGTGATTGTGAAGCTCGCGACATTAGTCACGCATCAATATGGAATCATCCATGGATATTATTGTGACGCTGTGAAATTTTATACTGCAATGTGATATTGTTGTATTATTACCCAAAAGTCCTGATTACCACTAGCGGAGTTATTTGTGGGTATACGGGTGAGGGTAATGCCGTGAAAGTGAATACAGCAAAAGCTGAAGTGTTTGTGAATACAGCGGAAGCTATCGTTTGATATATGGAGGTTGTGGTGTTTTGGGGTTACTCCCGGAAGGAGTGACTAAATTGAGTTGAGCAATGTGGTGGCCTATGCCGCCCAACTACTGAGATCTTATGACATGGCTCATGATTTAGAGCCTCTGGAGATTGTGATATGTGAAGATAGTGTGTTGTGACGATCGTACGTGGAGGTGATTGCATTTACTTGGCAAATGTGTGGTGATTGTCTTTGTGCGGCAATCATGAAATGGGCTTATTGTGGTTTCAAGGCAATTGTGTTGCATTCATGCTTATGCCAAAGAAGTGGCGCTGTTACCTGTATGGGGTGATAGCAAAATGGTGCGATGATTATGAGAATCAAATTTGTGGCATATTGTTTGGGTGGGTGGTCTAGAAGGGACTGTCCCAATATGAAATGATTTGTAAAATGGAATCTGTCAAGAAGAAGCATTCGTAGTTTGTGGATTAAGTGGTGCGACAAATTTCAAGGACGAAATTTATCGAACGGGGGGGGGGGGAGAAATGTAATACCTCGAATTTTGAGATTTCAGGCTAGAGAATAAGCCTGAAATAAATGGACTACTAAGCCCCGGTTTAGCCGGATTCCAAAATTCGGGTAAGGGTAAAAGACTCCAAAAGTGGATATGATTAGTGATAAATGAACACTTCTGAAGAAGATGATGAGAATTGTGGATTTTGCCAAGATTTTTTATAATTTCAAAATGATGGGATTGGATGGTGTAATGTGGTGCAATTGATGTCATGTTGTGTTATTTGTTCATTAGAATTGGTTTGAAACATTAAATGGAATGTTGAGAAATTTTGTCCATTAAAACTTCTTGCTAGGCAGTCTATTTGTGTTGACGTTTTGAATAGGAAAATGATGTCTAAAAATTCTGAAACTTTCCAATCATAAATTTCACATTCCAAGCTTTAAAATGGACATATAACTTGTGTCATTTCGTTTTGTGAGCTGGGAGTTCTGGTTGTCCAAAGTTTGATGTCGAAACTGGACTCTGTTTTGGGGAAGTAGTGAATTTTGTGTAATTCTGGAATTTTGTGGTGATTTATGGTAATGATCTATATTTTTCCAGTGAATAGGACTTAAATAGATTTCATTTGGCTTTAGAATCACCTCATTTCGATGTTTCTAGAATTAGTTGTGATTTTTCAAAGTTTGGGTAGAAATCTGCCAGAATTTTGCAAAAATGCGAAATTGTTGGAAATTTAGTAAATAATTAGAAAATTATATTATATTATATTAAATTATCATCCACCTCCTCCATCAGCCGAAAACCGTGCCATCCAGCTACAACAAGAGAGAGAAGGAGAAGAGAACTTGTACGGTAAGTTGATTTCTTCGGTAAATCCTTACCTAACGCATATAACTCCACTCCTAAGCGATCCTTCTATGTTCTTCAATGTTTGTGGAGCACAAATTTAGGTGTTCTAAGGCTAGGGTTTTCAGCCACCTTGAGAAAAAGCTTGTGGGAACTTCAGGTAACTTCCAAACTTTCATATATTGCTTATTTTGGCTGTTGTGGGCAATTTAATTGGTGAAATTTCGCCGGATTGCCATTGATTTTAAAGCTTGGAAATGACATGGCCTAGGGGCTATGCTACCCAAATTGGGTCTTAATGTTAGTTGTAACCAAATGTAATGGTTAATAAAGTGGTTAGGAGTAGAAAGAAACACGTCTGCGGAGCCAAAACCGAAAACCCTGATTTTTTTCGAGGAATTGAGAATTTTGGCCAAGGCTAGTTTGGAGGGGTTAGAGATGGATTTTCAATTATTTGATGGTTCCTTTGAGTTCAGGAGTGAAAATTTGGTGGGGTTACTGTAACACCCTGCCTTTAATCATGTAATTATAATTCGATATTAAATAATTAAAGTAGATTAGAGACCTTCGGATAACTTAAACTCGTTTCAATCTCCTACTTTGTGGTAGGGTTTTCACAAAATCATTCAAAATCTCTTTCCTGTTCCTGGTCTCCATTTCAAAATTTGAATATAATCACCTGTGCAGTTTATCTACATTCACGTATGACAGAGTGTAAAACCAATTCCCCGGGAACTCCCGAATTCTATACATATATAACCTGAGGTTTAAGTATCCACTAGGGGATTACATCCAAAATCGAATATACTATTCATATTTCAGATTATACAGTAATCCCGAATTCAAAAGATATAACCAACATTCCAAAATCAACTATACCCCTAAGGGTCCTAAGTGCTCCGGGTCGGCCTCTTCTCCTTTGAGCCACATGCCCTGTCTGAAAGGTTAGTCATAGGAAGGAATGAGATTCGAGAGAATCTCAGTAGTAACAAACCACTCATACAATGTATAAATACCAAGCATGTATATAAATCACAACCAGCAACAACAACAACATCAATCTCAAAGATACATGGTTTTCACCACAAACGACAGCACTCACAGCTGTATACACAATACGACAGCTCTCGCTGTAATCTTTATCACGACAGCTTACGCTGTAATCACAATAACGACAGCATGCGCTGTAAACGACAGCTTGCGCTGTAAACGACAGCTATTACCAGCTGTAACCGCAGCAGCATCAAAGAAATCATCACAGAACCATGATAACACACACATACAAAGCATTACACACAGTATAAGAGAGAGAGAGAGTCACTACCTGATCCTTTCCTGACGTCCTTCAGCGCAGTTGGCTCACGAGGGCGGCAAATATCAAAGCCTATAAACAAAATCAAGAATGGTGGATTAATTTCCTACCCCTAATTCCTACTTTCAAACACTTAGAATAGGTTCCATATGAGTCTATAATGAAAATTTACAAAATACCCCCGGGGACCCGGCCTGGGCCCGCCGTACCCGGTCCGGCTATACTTTTCTTGAAATTTTGACATGGGCTATCCTGACATATTTTCGCCCAAGGAATCCATTTCCGGACTCGGAATTATCAAATTCAATGTCAAATTACGAAATTGCCCTTGGCAGCCCTACTTTTAGGGTTTTAGGGGTGTTTCCGTAATTATGCTTTCTCGGCCTTTTTTGAAAAAGTGCCCAACTGTAACCCCACCTATTTTCGCCCACTGAATCCAATGGAATCATCAAATCATTGAAAATCCAACTCTAAGACCCATTTACAGCCTTGGCCGAAATATACATGTTCTCCGGGAAAAATTGGGGTTTTACGATTTCGGCTCCGTAAACGCGTTCCTTTCTACTCCTAACCACTTTATTAACCATTACATTAGGTTACAACTAACATTAAGACCCAATTTGGGCAGCATAACCCCTAAGCCACATCATTTCCAAACTTTAAAACCAATCGCAATCCGGCGAAATTTCACCGATTAAATTGCCCACAGCAGCCAGAATAAGCAATATACGAAAGTTTGGAAGTTACCTCAAGCTCCTTCTAGCTTTTCTCAAGAGTGGCTGAAAACCCTAGCCCCTTGAACACCAAATTTTCTTCTCAAACACCTTAAATAACATAGAAGAGAAGCTTAGGAACAAGGTTATACGCGTTAGGAGCTAGATCGTCGGAGAAATCGGCTTACCTTGCGAGATTTCTCCTCTTTCTCTCTCTAAGAGCTCTCAACTTTCTCTCACTATCTTCAGCTGGAAATGGCGTGAAATGGCTGAAGAAGATGAGCAATTTGATTAATAATCCATGATGACATCATCTTTTAATGAGATGATGTCATAATTCCCATTTTCGGATTTTCTGGCAGATTTTCTGCCCAAACTTTGAAAAATCATAACTAATTCTAGAAAAATAGAAATGAGGTGATTCCAAAGCCAAATGAAAGATATTTAAGTCCTCTTCATAGGAAAAATATTGGCCATTACTTCAAATCACCACAAAATTCCCAGAATTTCAATCTTTGCATACTGTTCCAGAAAATAATTAATTTCGCTGGGCAAACTTCAAAAATCCAAAAATATTGGGTCACAAATCAAAATGATACAAATTATATGTTCATTTTGAAGCTTGACATGTGAACTTTAATACTGGAAAATTTCAGAATTTTTAGACACCATTTGCCTATTTAAAACGTCCATACAAATTGGCTGCCCTGTACAGAGTTTCAATGGACAAAGTTTTCAACTTTTGCACGATTGTTCCCAATGGTTCCAATTTCACAATAAACACTCTCCCCACATGAATTTTCACAAGGAAGCCATTGGAATCATTAAAATATCCAAATTCCCATCACACATTCTCCAAAAGTATTTATTCAACAATAATTATATCCACTTTTAAAGTCATTAGCCCTTAATCACTTTTTGGGATATTACAGTTACAGTTGGTTACTTTTTCGAAAAAGGCTGAAAATGCATTATTACGAAAACGCCCTTGAAACCCTTAAAGTGAGGCTATCAAGGGTATTTTTGTAATTTGACATTAAATTTGATAATTCCGAGTCCGAAAATGGATTCCTTGGGTGAAAATATGTTAGAATAGCCCATATCAAAATTTTAAAAAAAGTACATTCGGATTGGGTACGACAGGGCCGAGTCGGGTCCCCGGGGGCATTTTAGTAAATTTTCATAATAGGTTCATATAACCCCCCAGAAGCATTATAGAAATGTCTAAATTGTATATTTGGAATTGTAGGACCAAATTGTGAGCCCAGTGGTTGGCATGCTTTGCGAAGCACACGTTTCGAGGTGTAAAAGGGTTAAGGTAGGACCTTACCTCTCCTGCATGTATATGATATTTGTTAGTGTGTTGAGGCATGTTATTGTTTTACTTGATTATATGAAAAATGTATAAATGATTTGAAGCTATGTTTCAATTTATGCTATGGCCATAAGTATATTGTTCGAAGCATTGAGCTTAGAGATTTGTCTTTGTGTGAGCATGAGTTATGCGATGCAAGTATACCATGCATTAAACGTTTATCATACATGCAAATTGGTATTATTTTCCTACTGAGGTTATCTCGAATCTCACCCTCCCCTACCAACAATTTAGACAGGAGAAGACAGAAGATATGCTAAGAATAATGCAAAGAGCCATATGAGGGGATTGCAGTGGTGGAATGAAGATGAGAATATATCTCTTTTTCACCGGGATGGGTTTAGATACCCAAGTAGCCCTATGTGGCTACATTGATGGTAATGATCATGTATGAACCTCTATAGGAAATTTATGTAATCATGTACTTATTATCAGTATATTCATGTTATTCATGTGTTGCCCACCGAACGGCAAATCGTTTTCCGTGAATACTCTAAAAAAAGGTCAAAATAAGGTAAGGGCGTGGCATCATGCATTGATAGAAAATTCAAACATATCGTCTGCAACATCTGAAACTCTCACCTATCGCAAATGGCTGGCTAGGTTTCAAATTTGAAGATTGGTCAAATGAAGCTTCTTGACTCTAACAGACATGTTTGAAATGCTTCCAATAGACATTACAATTCACCTATATCTATGGAGCATTCATTAAAGAACAGAACACAACAATTGAGAACACGCAAACTCATATCGATCAATATATTTTTAATGTTCTATTTTCTTATACTTACTCTTTGTACTTCAGTGATTATCTATTTACTTTGTGAGAGAGATTTTCATTACAAACTCAATATTTGTTGTTGAGACAACTAAAGGTTGTAGAATCTTGAGTTAGGGATTCGATTACAACATGTAAGGGGAAGCGAGTGTCCAGTGAAGGAACTTACTGTGTACTAAGGTGCCAAGAACCCACTGAATCTTGGAAGATATAGTGAAACTCTCAGAGAAGCTCTAAGAATTGGACGTAGGTCAAAGTAGTTGTGGCCAAACCAATATAACTCCCGGTATACACTTCGATGATATTTCTCTTAGCTATTGACTCTTTAAATTCCAGTTAATTTTTATATACGAAACGAATTTTCTAATATCACCCAATTCAGCCCGCTCTTGGGTGAAACACTTGCACTAATATTTGGTATTAGAGCGTTGGTCTTCTTGTTAAGGTATAACAACCTAAGAAGGATCCAATGGCAAGCATAGGTGAAGGAATACTCCCTGACATAGCCTCTATCACCAAACCACCAGGTTTCAGTAGCGAACACTTATATTTCTGGAAAGCAAAGTTCAGAGTATTCGTAATGGCTACAGAATATGGATTATGGGACGTGATTGAGAATAGGAATCATCAACCTATGAAAATTGTAGTTTCACTTAAGGTTCATAAGATGCCAGTAGAATTTGATGAGAATGACAAGGAACTCATCACACTCAACAGCAAGGCAATTCTAATGATTCAAAGTGCCTTAAGTCAAAAGGAGTATTTCCGGATCAGCACACTTCTAGCTCATGAAGGAACATCGGGAATAAAAGAAAATTAGATCAATACTCTGGTTACTGAATTTGATTTACTTCGAATGAAATCAGGTGAGTCAATAGCTGAATTCCAACTTAGATATACTCATCTTGTTAATCAACTTGCAGCACTTAAGAAAGTCTATGATCAACATACCCAAGTAAGAAAGATACTAAATATACTTTCAAAAGAATAGGAGGCCAAACTCACTATGATAGAGGAAGCGAAAGGTGAATCAAAGCAATCAGTTGATTCTTTATTTGGAAGTCTCTCTAAATATGAAAGCAAATTAAAGTTCAAATGAGAACTAGAAGATATTGGAGAAAAGAGGAAGAAAGGTCTTGCATTAAAAGTGAAAGAAGAAACTCAAGAAGATGATGAAGATTTCAATGATGAAGAAATAGGTTTAAGAATAAAATGATTCAGAAAATTTTACAAGAAACTCCAGGGATTCAAAGATCTTCAGAAAGGAGGAAAAGCAGTAAGGAAAACATCATCTACTATGAATGTGGAAAGCCAGGACATATCAAGTCAGAATGTCTAGAGCTGATTCCGAAAAATAAGGAAAAGAGAAAAGGAAAGTTTTTCAACAAAAAGAAAGCTTTTGTATGTGCTATATGGGGAGATAGTTCCTCTGACGAAGATAGCGACAAAGAAGAAGTAGCGAATGTCTGTCTAGTTGCTCAAAAATAAACAGAACAGGAGGTAACTGATTTTGATCCTACCTATAATGAATTACTTTCCATAATGAATGTAAAGCATTATATTTAATATAATGTAATTCTTTACATTTTGAATTCATCAAAGTAGTTAAAGAACTAGTTGGTTTCAAAGGAAAAACAAAGTTCTTGAAGTAGTACTTAAAGAGAAATTAGAAAAAGATTGTGAAAGTTGTTCTTCCTTGAAAATGAAAAACACTGATCTCATAAGAACTCCTAAAAAATTCACCAAAGGGAGTGGGGTGTTAAATGTGATTTTGAAAGCTCAACTATATATGACTGATCTGGTATTGGATATATATGATCCAAAAACAGATAAAAAGAAGGGAAGAAAGAATACAGAAGGTAAAACATATTTGAGTCATTTTCAACATTCTGTTCATACATCAAATCCTTTTACATTTTGTATTTATTGCAACAGAAAAGGTCATTATACTTCATTATGCATTCATTAAAAATAAAGGAAACATAAGAACCTATAAATGGGTACCTAAAGGTTCATATGTTCAAAAAATAATTTGCACTAACCCAAAAGGACCCAAAAGATGTGGGTTGCTAAGATTTAATCAAACTTGACTGCAGGTATGCCTTAAAGCTTCCAAAAATAACAAATGGGATATAGATAGTGGATGCTCCAGACATATGATTGGTGATTTCGAAAGTTGTACCACATTACAACCTAAGGAAGGTGGAAAGATAAAATTTGGAGGAAATCAATTCAAAAAGATAGTGGGAATTGGTGAAATAAAAAATGACAAAGGTATACAAGTCAAAGACGTACATTACGTTGAAGGCTTGTGTCACAACTTACTGAGCGTAAGTCAAAGTGTAGATAAAGATAACTGGGTAATATTTGACTTAGAGGAATGTCTAATTGTAAACAAGAAAGACTTACAATTAGATAAGAAGAATCTAAAGGCAAAGATCAAAGCAAAAGGGGAAGGTAATTGCTATACTCTTGATATCAATAGAAATGAGTTTGAAAAATGTTTTCTAGGTAATGCTGATGAAAGTTGGCTATGGCAAAAGAGGCTAGCTCATGTCAACATGCACCAACTAGACAAACTTCTCAAAAAGGATTTAGTACTCGGTGTACCCAAAGTAAGTTTCAAAAATGATTTGATTTATGACACATGTTGTAATATCCCAAAAAGTGATTAAGGGCTAATGACTTTAAAAGTGGATATAATTATTGTTGAATAAATACTTTTGGAGAATGTGTGATGGGAATTTGGATATTTTAATGATTCCAATGGCTTCCTTGTGAAAATTCATGTGGGGAGAGTGTTTATTGTGAAATTGGAACCATTGGGAACAATCGTGCAAAAGTTGAAAACTCTGTCCATTGAAACTCTGTACAGGGCAGCCAATTTGTATGGACGTTTTAAATAGGCAAATGGTGTCTAAAAATTCTGAAATTTTCCAGTATTAAAGTTCACATGTCAAGCTTCAAAATGAACATATAATTTGTATCATTTTGATTTGTGACCTAAGATTTTTGGATTTTTGAAGTTTGCCCAGCGAAATTAATTATTTTCTGGAACAGTATGCAAAGATTGAAATTCTGGGAATTTTTTGGTGATTTTCGGTAATGGCCAATATTTTTCCTATGAAGAGGACTTAAATATCTTTCATTTGGCTTTGGAATCACCTCATTTCTATTTTTCTAGAATTAGTTATGATTTTTCAAAGTTTGGGCAGAAAATCTGCCAGAAAATCCGAAAATGGGAATTATGACATCATCTCATTAAAAGATGATGTCAGCATGGATTATTAATCAAATTGCTCATCTTCTTCAGCCATTTCACGCCATTTCCAGCTGAAGATAGTGAGAGAAAGTTGAGAGCTCTTAGAGAGAGAAAGAGGAGAAATCTCGCAAGGTAAGCCGATTTCTCCGATGATCTAGCTCCTAACGCGTATAACCTTGTTCCTAAGTTTCTCTTCTATGTTATTTAAGGTGTTTGAGAAGAAAATTTGGTTTTCAAGGGGCTAGGGTTTTCAGCCACTCTTGAGAAAAGCTAGAAGGAGCTTGAGGTAACTTCCAAACTTTCGTATATTGCTTATTCTGGCTGCTGTGGGCAATTTAATTGGTGAAATTTCGCCGGATTGCCATTGGTTTTAAAGTTTGGAAATGATGTGGCCTAGGGGTTATGCTGCCCAAATTGGGTCTTAATGTTAGTTGTAACCTAATGTAATGGTTAATAAAGTGGTTAGAAGTAGAAAGGAACGCGTTTACGGAGCCGAAATCGTAAAACCCCAATTTTTCCCGGAGAACATGTATATTTCGGCCAAGGCTGTAAATGGGTCTTAGAGTTGGATTTTCAATGATTTGATGATTCCATTGGATTCAGTGGGCGAAAATAGGTGGGGTTACAGTTGGGCACTTTTCCAAAAAAGGCCGAGAAAGCATAATTACGGAAACACCCCTAAAACCCTAAAAGTAGGGCTGCCAAGGGCAATTTCGTAATTTGACATTGAATTTGATAATTCCGAGTCCGGAAATGGATTTCTTGGGCGAAAATATGCCAGGATAGCCCATGTCAAAATTTCAAGAAAAGTACAGCCGGACCGGGTACGGTGGGCCCGGGCTGGGTCCCCGGGGGTATTTTTGTAAATTTTTATTATAGACTCATATAACCCCAAGTAACACTATGGAAGTGTCTAAATGATGCATTTGGAATTGTAGGATTCGATATTTGCCGCCCTCGTGAGCCAACTACGCTGAAGGACGTCAAGAAAGGACAAGGTAGTGACTCTCTCTCTTATACTGTGTGTAATGCTCTGTATGTGTGTGTTATCATTGTTCTGTGATGAATCTTTGATGCTGCTGCAGTTACAGCTGGTGATAGCTGTCGTTTATAGCGCAAGCTGTCGTTTACAGCGTAAGCTGTCGTTTACAGCGTAAGCTGTCGTGATGGTGATTACAGCATAAGCTGTCGTGAATATGATTACAGCGAGAGCTGTCGTATTGTGTATACAGCCGTGAGTGCTGTCGTTTGTGGTGAAAACCATGTATCTTTGAGATTGATGTTGCTGTTGTTGCTGGTTGTGATTTATATACATGCTTGGTATTTATACATTGTATGAGTGGTTTGTTACTACTGAGATTCTCTCGAATCTCATTCTTTCCTATGACTAACATTTCAGACAGGGCGTGTGGTTCAAAGGAGAAGCGGCCAACCCGGAGCAATTAGGGCCCTTGGGGGTATATAGTTGAGTTGGAAACGTTGGTTAAGTATTTTGAACTTGGGATTACTGAATATTCTGAATCAGGAACACTACATTCGATTTTGGTTGTGTAATCCCCTAGTGTATACTTATAAACCTTCAGGTTTTTATGAATAGAACCCGGGAGTTGCCGGGGATGCAGTTATACACTCTGATATGATTGAATGTACATTAACTGCACAGGTAATTATATTCGAATATTGAAATTGAGACCTGGATAGAAAAAAAAGAGTTTTGAAAGTGTTGTAAACATTTTACTGTGAGACAGAAAGTTTAAAAAGAGGTTAAAGCATCCAATGGTCTCTAATCCATTTAAATATGTGTTATCGAATTATAATTACGTGTTTAAAGGTAGGGGGTTACATTTTGGTATCAGAGCTGTAGTTCTTGGCAAGGGTAGAGGTTGCTAGGATAGATCCCTTAGATAGTAGTAGGGATAGAAGATTATTTGTGAATGATTGTTGTGTATGCACATGTATGTTTTATTGACATGGATATATATATGAGTTTTGTGGCTATATGTGCATACTATCTCTGCTAAATTAATGGGGCAAGTTGCTTGTAGAATGAAGAAAACTAGAGGACGCCCCAATATTCCGCGTGTAGACCCAGAGGTGGAGGTCGTCAATGATAATCCACCAGATCCTATGCAAGAGCTGATGGGTCTAATCCGGGATCAAAGAGATATGATAACTGAGTTGAGAGAAGAGCTCAGAGCAGAGAAGGCGAAGAACAAGGAAGGTCCAGTTCAGTCCACTCTGGAGGAAACTCATGGAGAAACCCGTCATGAGGACACTGCTGAAGGGTCAGCACGACCCCTGGAGTCCCCACCTCACATTGTCCCAAATCAAAAATCACATGGGATGCCGCTTAGAGAGGAAAGAGACCTTCAGTTTTGGGTCACCAGGTTCTGCAAGCATCTGCCTCCTGCGTTCAGATGGAGGTTTGACCCTCAAGCAGCCGAAGATTGGATGAACAGACTGGAGAAAATATTAGAGGTGCTTAATTGTCCGGATGAGGTGAAGCCACGATTGGCCGTTTACAAACTCGAAGGAGATGCAGACCGTTGGTGGCGGAATATCGCCCTAACCTTGAAGAGCAACAAGATGCCATTGACTTGGGAATTGTTTCAACAAGAATTCAACGAGAAGTATTTTCCCAAATCAGTGAGGCTCGAGAAGGAGACAGAATTCCTAAATATCAGGCAAGGGGATGCGGAAAGCTTCGATGATTACTTGTCCCGTTTTGTCCGATTGGCTCGATACTTCTCCTATCTCCGGTTCAAGGATGATGAAGAATGGAGTTCTGATATGCTCATTCGCGGTCTGAGGCGAGAGTTGAGGAAGCGCTTAGCTACTCATCAATTTACCAAGTTCAACAAGGCGGTTGAACAGTGCAGGATTACAGAGAACAACTTGAGAGATTTGTATCCTGCCAGAGCTACTAGCCACCGCAATGAACCTAATAAGGGTGCTACCTCACAAAAGTGAAAGGGGCAAGGATCTTCGTCTGGAAGTGGTAAGAAGCCCTACCAATCTGGGAGCCGTGACCAGCAAAGAATATATTCTGGACCATGGATTTGTGTCAGTGTAACCAACCACATCAAGGCAAAACTTGTGATGGCAAAATAATATGCTTCAATTGTAAGTGTGTGGGGCATACTTCTGCTGAATGCAAAGAGCCACGACCAGACCAGAGACCGAGGACACAGGGCCGAGTATTCACTATGACCCATGAGGAGGCCCGCAAATCTCCTGAGCTGATACAAGGTAAAATTCTACTTCATGGTGAAGAAATCAGGCTTTGTCGGCTTTTATGCCTTGGTAACCTCTTCAAAATTTTAACCAAGGATTGCAATATAGGGTACAATCCCGGATCGTCTCTCGAAGAGCCTTTTATTAATTACCTAGAAACTAAGTGCAATGATTGACATAATATGAGTTAAAAATGATCTTTGAGCTTTTTATCTAACAACTAAATTGCAATTAAACTAAAATGCTTTTAAAACTAATATTTTTGGATTTTTGGAATAAAATTGATATGGAATGGAAATCGGTTAGAAATGCAAATGATGAAGATGCTCTTGGAAATGATTTTCAATGGCTATCCTTGCTCAATTAAAATATTTGGGGAGTTAATTCACTAAGCTTCTAATATATCAAACCTCAATTACCATTGAGTCTAGCATCACAAGAGAGGAACCCCTACCCTTGAAATGCTATTAAGCCCTCTTAGTGTAATGAGTTTCTCTAAGTTTTCTAATATACCAAACCCCAATTACCATTGAGTCTAATGCTTAAACTCATGAACCCATTTATTTAAGCATTATTAAAACCCCTTAGAGAGTGATTATGGAATAAGCAATGCATTTAGGTTCAACTACAATTCCAATTCAATCAAACTATCCAACAATACCATGTTAAATAGATAGAAACAATAAAATCATAGTTAAACATATATATAACCATATATATTGATGAGCACAAATCCTCATTACAAATTCCAAATCACAACAACTCAATCTATAGAATAAAACATAACTAAAATTATAGTCTCAATATATAAATGAATTCTTAAACCTAAGAAATCACAAATATAATGAACTATAGATAAAATAAACTCCCCTTTGAGAAAGCATATGTGAGCTCAAGTCATCTCCAATTCATCTCCAAGAGCACAAAATTGCCTAGCTTATCATGTGAATAACTTCTAGAAATATAACCACACTCTGATTCAAATTCCCAGTCATGAAATCACATATTAAAAATGACAAATCAGCATTTAATCAATTGAGCATTGGGGCTGGGTTTGAATTCAGAAACAGAACAGAAAGAATCAAGGCTGAGATGATGCTGGAACAGAGAAGATTTGATGCTGGAAAAATGTAAGACGAAGGAGGAGGTAGTCGGTGAAGTTGCCAGCAATCTACAATGAAGAGGTTCACCGGTGTTTGGGCTTTTGCAGGTTCTGTCTCTCTGGTTGCCGGCGGCGATGGCAGTGAGAGTGAAGAATGCCGCCGGCGACAAAGAAGAGAGGAAGAGAATGATGGTCTTCGGCGCTGGTTCTCTGGTTCTGCTATGATGATCTGCAATTCTCCCCTTTTTCCTGTGCGGCGCCTCCCTCAAATATCACTCTCAGCTTCTGCATCTCGGATCGGGTCTCCCATATCCAGATTTCATATCCACCTGGTCCTTGTTTCGGTTCTCAAATCACTCTCGGGTCCCCTTCCGTGGCTCCCTTTCTGTTTCTTCTTTTTTGTTTTTTTAAATTCCAAACAGCCTTAGGTCCTTGGGCTTGCATCTTGGGCTTGTTCTTCTTTTATTTTATTTTTCTTTGCACTTGCCAAATAATTTGAACCTCCAAATAATTAATTTGAGCATCCCAAACCCTCAATTTCCCTCTTTAATACCTACAATGCAAAATTAAGCATAAGGTAATATCAAAAGTTCCAAGAAACAATTGTACAAAATAATTAATAATTTTGATCATTTTGCCCCTAATTACCATTAATTCAAAACAATTGTTCCTAACCAAAATTCATGCTTAATTATACAATAATGCTTCATAAAATGCATTTAAACCCCAAATAGATCATGAAAAATCATGTGAAAATATGGTTCAATCAATTCCCCCACATTTAAACTTTTGTACTCCTGAACAAAGGCAATGAAGCACAAGTTTCTAAATTCAAATCACTAATGTATTTAAATGACGAGCAATTTCATAATTGGAAAGCAATGTATCAATTAATCAAATTCCTCAAGTCAACACTAATCATAGTCAAGAGATGCAAAGAAATTAGCTAACCACACAATCCAAAATATTAGAATGGAGCACAAGAGAACTCTCAAGAAAATAGTGTTTAACTCAGCTCACCTCATAGTGGTCATTTCACTCTAATTCACTTAATCAACACCTTACCATAGGCTTGTAACAACTCTAACTTCTCCACTACTTATAACATTAAATGCAATGAATCAAGAGGGCTTAAAAAGGTTGTAATGATGGATGAAGGCTAGATGACATGAATTAATTAGAAAAAAAAATAGTTGATATGCAAATCAAAGGTAACGGTCAAGTTCATAGCATCTAAATTACTTCAAAACTCTTGCTAATTCTTTTCTAAATTCATGAACAAATGCCTTCTTGATATTTCTTTTGTTTTTCTCTTTCTCTTTTTTTTCTATTCAATTTTTTTCTTCTTCTTCTTGTTTTTTTTTTCAATTCCATTTTTTTTCAATATTTTTATTCTTTCTTTCTTTTTTTTTTCTTTTTTTTCAATTCTTTTCTACTTCTCTTTTCTATATACATGGCATTTCAATATATACCTTGTTCAAATTTTTTTTATTTGGCAAACCACTTTGATTTTAAAATGCCATGAACACTATGATTAATAACATGACATGCATACAACATATGAATGGCTCAAAGGGGTAAACAAATGGGTAGATGAATGTAGGTTTGTGTTTGGGTGAAAGGGTTTAGAATGAATGCATCTTTCATTTTCATCACACTAATGCAAATGCCGTTTTGAAAAAGAGTTGAAACAAGTTCTAGAAGGTGAAAAACCAAGTGAACATCACACATAGAAAGAATTCAAAGCCCAAATAACCTTCCAACAAGGCTTCTCCCTAATGCTCACTCCAACACAATCAATTGCATAGGAAGCTAACCACAATGCATTCACTTAACTAATTCGAATGCTAACATTGCAAACACAATTAATCAAAACATTGCAATCAATTATAAGAATGCTCAACTCTTAAAAGCATTAATGATGTGGAAACTTTCTTTATCAAAACAAGGAGTTAAAAAAAATCCAAAATGTGGGTTTATTTCTCTTCCTATTCACTTGAAAAGCAAAATATGGTTTTAAAAAAAATTGCCAAAACACTAGATCTCATAAAAGCTCAAAGAATTTCTCACAAATCACATTCCAAAGTGGCAAATGCAACCCTTTACCACTTAGGACATGCATCAAAGCAAGTCATTTTTGAAAAAAATTTTGGAAAAATTTTCTAGTTTAAGGCATTTTTCATTTAAAAAAAAACAACCAATTAATGGGATTTAAAATATATTCCCTCCCCCACACTTAATCAACACATTGTCCTCAATGTGTAAAGCAATTCTAAAGAGAGTGCTTAGCAAATGGAATTTCAAGGCACAATGGTAATTAAGTAGGGTAGTGGCCACAAATGATGCAAAGCATACAAAGGGGGTTTTTATTGTACTAAACTACACTACTTCTACCTTTTTCTACTGGTTTGTGTCCCTCCCCCATACTTATCTTCCTCATACAACAATTAAACCCAAAGAAACATAAGAATCAGGAAGAAAACAAGTGAGAAAAGAGACAACCTGTGTTAGAGTATCTTGAGTCGCTTGAAGGAGAAGTTCTCATCCCTGATGAGGATCATGCTTTTATCATTAAAAACAACTTCTCCCTCATTGAATTTCCTTGGTGGAGGTGGCTCAGGATCAATCGGAAGAGGTCCAAGGATGTATGGTGGATGTTGGCTCCTCCGATGACCTTTCCAAGAAGGTGTCTGTAAAGAAGACAGGCAACCAGCAGTATCCCATCCAAAAATAGAAACATGGAGAGATTTCAAGTGAAGTAAAGGCATATTAAGTTTCAAACTCTCCAAGTAACTATCACATCCAAGGAAATCAATGGTACTCCCATCAGTAGGAGTCAAACAAACAGTTAAATTCTCTTGTGTTTGCAAAGTGGAAGGTGCGGAATCCAACTTAGTGTTGGGGTACACCACATCATCATTGCAATCACAAGAGATGGAAGGGAAAAGAGTGGAAGAAGAAAGAGAATTGTTCAGATCATTACGACCCAAAACTTTTAAACTTTCAAAAGAATCATTTTCCTTTTCTATATCGGGTGGCAAATCACAAGAAAGAATCATATGGAAAGAATCATTTTCATTTGTAATATTATCAATCAAAACAGTTGAATCTTCCCTTATGATACTATCAAGCAATTCATTGGAATCAAAAGAAAGATCTTTTTCTAGGCAATGGTCTTTTTCATTCACAATAATCACATTAGTATTCACACAAGATTCAACATTTTCACAAGTGTCATGCTTAGAAACATCAATAGTACAAGGAGATGTATCAAGATGAACGGTAGAATCAACCACTTCACTAAATGCTTTCTTTCGAAACTCAACAAGCAAGTGGCATTTGTCATGATAACAATCAACACATATTTGTTCTACCGATCAAGAACATGAAGATATATCATTTAGTTGACCACAATCATCCCTAGTACTATGAAGAGAAGCATTTTCAACAATAGAAGCATCACACAAAGAAGTAGAAGCAAGATCATCGACAACAACAATTGAATCACTACTACTTGAACTAAGAGGTTGAGCAATTATATTTTTAAATATTTGAGGGGATTCAACAATGATTTCCTCATCCACCTCATCATCACTCAAATCAGGAATTGCTTCACTAGTTAAAGTAGTAGAAGAGTCTACTTCTATAAGGATAGGATCATTACCGAATGGTAAGGAAGACTCTTCAATGTTCTTTTGTACTTGCTCCACTTCTTGTACTTGTGTGGGAATAGGCAACGGAGGTTCAAAAGCTTCCACTTGTGAAGTGGCATGTGACTCTTGAGTTTGGACTCCTTGTTCCTCCTCCACAGGAAGGGAAGACTTCTCTGGAAGTTGAAATCGCACCTTTTTGACTTTCTTGACTTGAATAGGTGGATTACATGTAGGCAATGGAGGAAGAGTCTCTTGTGGAGTGATGCACTTAGAAATCTTTTGTGACAGCAACTCCATATTTTTCTTAAATTGTTCAACATCTTTCTTCCATCCCTCCGCTTCGTTTGATGGCTGGCTGAGACGCTCAAAGTCCTTGGCCAAACTTGCATGCTCTTTATCTCTTTGCTCCATTGATCTCATTATAGAGGCCATGCAATTGGAAAAGGTGTCCTTGTGTGATTGCTCCTCATTTATAGTACAAGTCATTGGTTTCTGAAATTCTCCAATAACTCCACCAATAGAAGGTTCTTGGAGAAGCACACATGGTTGAGAATGATGTCCATAAGATGGTTGAAATGGTGGGAATAAAGGCTCATGAGGTGGATGGCATGGTTGGAACGTGGAATAGAATGAAGGAGAAGGGTCATGATATGGCATGTGGTTATATGATGGAAGATTAGGGTGAGGCTCATGATATGGGTTGTATGGTGGCGGAGAAGGTTCATGGTATGATCTATAGGGTGGGTGTGGTGGGTAATGAGATTGGAACGAAGGTTGTTGGTATGGTTCATGATATGGAGAGTAGAATAGACCATTACATTCTTCACCAATTAGACTATCTTGACATCCCAACTTAGCTTGAAGAAGCTGCAATGTTTGTCGAATATCATGGATGCTTTCAGAGATAGATTCTTTCCTTCCAGTTGAGTCTCTTACAGAAGAGTGAGATTGAAAGGAGAAACCTTGATTACCATTAAACCAAGCCATGAAATTCAATCACAATAAATTCCAATGAATCACAAAGAGGATTATCTAACAAAAAACTATAAAAACGAAGGGAAAAAAAACTCTAAGAGAACACAAATGCAAATGAAAAAGGGGAAAATGATTTCAAAATGACAAAAGATGCGATATGCTTTGAAAAACATGCAAAACTACCTAAACTAACTAAAATGCAACCTAAAGGCTCAAGGTACCAATTAATCAAAGATTGACACTTAGCTACTAAGGAACCAATTACTTGGCTCCCCGGCAACGGCGCCACTTGAAGAAATCAGGCTTTGTCGGCTTTTATGCCTTGGTAACCTCTTCAAAATTTTAACCAAGGATTGCAATATAGGGTACAATCCCGGATCGTCTCTCGAAGAGCCTTTTATTAATTACCTAGAAACTAAGTGCAATGATTGACATAATATGAGTTAAAAATGATCTTTGAGCTTTTTATCTAACAACTAAATTGCAATTAAACTAAAATGCTTTTAAAACTAATATTTTTGGATTTTTGGAATAAAATTGATATGGAATGGAAATCGGTTAGAAATGCAAATGATGAAGATGCTCTTGGAAATGATTTTCAATGGCTATCCTTGCTCAATTAAAATATTTGGGGAGTTAATTCACTAAGCTTCTAATATATCAAACCTCAATTACCATTGAGTCTAGCATCACAAGAGAGGAACCCCTACCCTTGAAATGCTATTAAGCCCTCTTAGTGTAATGAGTTTCTCTAAGTTTTCTAATATACCAAACCCCAATTACCATTGAGTCTAATGCTTAAACTCATGAACCCATTTATTTAAGCATTATTAAAACCCCTTAGAGAGTGATTATGGAATAAGCAATGCATTTAGGTTCAACTACAATTCCAATTCAATCAAACTATCCAACAATACCATGTTAAATAGATAGAAACAATAAAATCATAGTTAAACATATATATAACCATATATATTGATGAGCACAAATCCTCATTACAAATTCCAAATCACAACAACTCAATCTATAGAATAAAACATAACTAAAATTATAGTCTCAATATATAAATGAATTCTTAAACCTAAGAAATCACAAATATAATGAACTATAGATAAAATAAACTCCCCTTTGAGAAAGCATATGTGAGCTCAAGTCATCTCCAATTCATCTCCAAGAGCACAAAATTGCCTAGCTTATCATGTGAATAACTTCTAGAAATATAACCACACTCTGATTCAAATTCCCAGTCATGAAATCACATATTAAAAATGACAAATCAGCATTTAATCAATTGAGCATTGGGGCTGGGTTTGAATTCAGAAACAGAACAGAAAGAATCAAGGCTGAGATGATGCTGGAACAGAGAAGATTTGATGCTGGAAAAATGTAAGACGAAGGAGGAGGTAGTCGGTGAAGTTGCCAGCAATCTACAATGAAGAGGTTCACCGGTGTTTGGGCTTTTGCAGGTTCTGTCTCTCTGGTCGCCGGCGGCGATGGCAGTGAGAGTGAAGAATGCCGCCGGCGACAAAGAAGAGAGGAAGAGAATGATGGTCTTCGGCGCTGGTTCTCTGGTTCTGCTATGATGATATGCAATTCTCCCCTTTTTCCTGTGCGGCGCCTCCCTCAAATATCACTCTCAGCTTCTGCATCTCGGATCGGGTCTCCCATATCCAGATTTCATATCCACCTGGTCCTTGTTTCGGTTCTCAAATCACTCTCGGGTTCCCTTCCGTGGCTCCCTTTCTGTTTCTTCTTTTTTGTTTTTTTAAATTCCAAACAGCCTTAGGTCCTTGGGCTTGCATCTTGGGCTTGTTCTTCTTTTATTTTATTTTTCTTTGCACTTGCCAAATAATTTGAACCTCCAAATAATTAATTTGAGCATCCCAAACCCTCAATTTCCCTCTTTAATACCTACAATGCAAAATTAAGCATAAGGTAATATCAAAAGTTCCAAGAAACAATTGTACAAAATAATTAATAATTTTGATCATTTTGCCCCTAATTACCATTAATTCAAAACAATTGTTCCTAACCAAAATTCATGCTTAATTATACAATAATGCTTCATAAAATGCATTTAAACCCCAAATAGATCATGAAAAATCATGTGAAAATATGGTTCAATCACATGGCCATCTGTTGCAAGTTTTATTTGACTCGGGTGCAAGTCACTCATTCATTGCCTATGATTGCGTGAAGCGCCTGGGATTGCATGTGCACAAACTGCCATTTGAATTAGTAGTGTCAACTCCAATGGGTATTAAGGCCTTGACCACAGAAGCTTGTTTGAGTTGTGTCATAACTGTGGAAGGGATCAATCTATTGTAGATTTGATATGTTTGCCTCTTAGTCAATTAGAAGTCATTTTGGGTTTTGATTGGTTAATGGCAAATAATATATTGCTTGATTGTGGAAACAAGAGGATAGTATATCCTGTATCTCAGAGGGCTGAAGATGTGGATGCTAGTATGAATTTTCTTTCGGCAGCCAAAGCTGAAAAGTATCTTGAAAAGGGTTGCCAGGGGTATGTAGTGTTTTTCTCTGTGCAAGGGGAAAATGGCGAAACCTTGAACAATATACCCGTGGTAAATGAATTCCCTGAGGTGTTTCCGGACGATCTGAGCGGATTACCTCCAGAAAGGGAAGTTCAGTTCCCAATTGACATTGTACCTGGAACTGGTTCTATATCTAAGGCCCCATACCGCATGGCCCCAAACAAAATGGCGGAGTTAAAGAAACAAATAGAAGATTTGCTTGAGAAAGGGTTTATTAGACCCAGTGTGTCGCCTTGGGGAGCTCCAGTGTTGTTTGTAAAGAAGAAAGATGGGAGTCTTCGCTTGTGTATCGACTACAGAGAGCTAAATAAAGTTACTATAAAAAACAAGTACCCTCTTCCCCGAATTGATGACCTATTAGATCAACTCTCTGGTTCGTGTGTGTTTTCAAAGATTGATCTAAGGTCAGGGTATCATCAGCTGCGAGTGAAAGCAGAAGATATTCCAAAGACTGCTTTCAGGACCCGATATGGTCATTATGAGTTCTTGGTGATGCCATTTGGGCTAACCAATGCGCCTGCGGTTTTCATGGATTACATGAACCGTATCTTTCGGCAATATCTGGATCAGTTTGTTGTTGTGTTTATCGATGACATTTTGATATATTCCAAGAATAAGGATGAGCATGAGCATCATTTGAGAATCGTATTGAATATCTTGTGCGAGAAGCAATTATATGCTAAATTGAGCAAGTGCGAGTTTTGGCTATCAGAAGTGAAATTCTTAGGCCATGTTATCTCGCAAGAAGGGGTCTCTGTGGATCCCAGTAAAGTGGAAGCAGTACTGAACTGGAAGAGGCCAGAATCTGTGGCGGAAATACGCAGTTTTCTGGGTCTTGCTGGTTATTATCGGAGATTTATCCAAAATTTCTCCCGTATTGGGTTGCCGATGACCAAGCTCACGAGAAAAGATCAGCCGTTTGTGTGGGACGAGGAATGTGAAAACTGCTTTGTGGAGCTGAAGGAGAGGTTGACGTCGGCACCTGTATTGATTTTACCCGATCCCAGTGTGACATATGTTGTGTATTCTGATGCCAGTGGGCAGGGATTAGGGTGTGTCCTTATGCAGTAGGGACGTGTGGTGGCCTACGCCTCTCGACAGCTCAGACCTCATGAATTGAATTATCCCACTCATGATCTGGAGCTTGCGGCCATTGTATTTGCTTTAAAGATTTGGCGTCATTACCTGTATGGTATGACTGTGGAACTGTACTACGACCACAAGAGTCTTAAATATCTATATGATCAAAAAGAGCTAAATATGAGACAGCGTCGCTGGATGGAATTGCTTAAGGACTACGACCTAGAGATAAAATATCACCCGAGTAAGGCAAATGTAGTCGCTGATGCTCTTAGCCGAAAGACTGTGCTCGTTGCAGCTATGATGATACAAGAAAGGAAATTGATTGAAGATTTCCGTGATTTAAATTTGACAAATCAGATCATCTGTGCCAATTACACTGGTTCTCAAGAGGAGAGTGATCTAAGGGTGGAAATTGAAGAAGCTGAGAGTCAAGATGACTGGATACAGCGCAATCTGACTCGAATCGAACAGGGAGAAGTTCTAGGCTACGACATATCGCCTCGTGGATTGGTTCGTTACCAGAAAAGAGTCTGCGTTCCACTTAAGGCAAAGTTGAGGCAGAAGATTCTGGATGAGGCACACAAGAGCCGATATACTCTTCATCCTGGTATGACCAAGATGTATCAGAATCTGAAATCGGTGTATTGGTGGCCGGGTTTGAAGAGTGACGTGACCAAATATGTTGCAAGGTGTCTCACTTGTCAGAAAGTGAAAATCGAGCACCCGAGACCGCCTGGTTTACTTCAGAGTCCTGAGATTCCGGAATGGAAATGGGAAAGCGTGACCATGGATTTGGTTGTGGGATTACCCAGGATCAGAAACTATGATGCGATCTGGGTAATTGTGGATCGGTTAACGAAGTCAGCCCACTTCATACCAATCAATGCTGGTTATTCTCCTGATAAACTAGCGGAGATTTATATCCGAGAGATTGTCAAACTTCATGGTGTTCCGAAAAACATCATTTCCGATCGAGATCCACGATTTACTTCGAAGTTTTGGAAAGCATTGCATGAAGCCTTAGGTACTCAACTGAGATTCAGTACGGCTTATCATCCTCAAACGGATGGACAATCTGAGAGAACCATTCAGACGTTGGAAGATATGCTACGAGCTTGTGTGCTCGACTTTAAAGGAAGTTGGGATCGTTTCCTTCCACTAGCTGAGTTCGCCTATAACAATAGCTATCATACGAGTATTCAAATGGCTCCGTATGAAGCGTTGTATGGAAGACGGTGTCAATCACCTTTATGCTGGAATGAATTATCCGAAAGGAAGCTTTATGGGCCAGATTTGGTTGATCAAACCTCAGCACAGATTCGGATCATTCGTAAGAGGCTCCTTGCAGCGCAAAATCGACAGAAAAGTTACGCTGACAAGAGGAGAAGGCCTCTAGAATTTGAGGTTGGTGATCACATATTTCTGAGAGTATCACCAGTCACTGGCATCGGGAGAGCTATCAAGCGAAAGAAGCTGAGCCCAAGGTACATAGGTCCTTTTGAAATCCTTGAGAGGATTGGGCCTGTTGCTTATCGAGTAGCCCTACCCCCAAACTTGAGCAGGCTCCACGATGTGTTTCATGTTTCCCAACTGAAGAAGTATCAACCGGATCCATCTCATATTGTTGAATACGAAGAAGTTGAGCTTCAAGACAATTTCACATATGCAGTGGAGCCAGAGCAAGTCATTGACCGAGAAGAGCGACGGCTCAGACACAGGAGCATTCCATATGTGAAGGTGATCTGGAAGGGAATGACGCAAAGAGAGGCAACTTGGGAAGCGGAGGAAGATATGCGAAGACGATATCCGGAGTTTATGGCTCAAGTTGTGTAGCAATTTCGAGGACGAAATTTAATTTTCGGGGGGAGAAATGTAATATCCCAAAAAGTGATTAAGGGCTAATGACTTTAAAAGTGGATATAATTATTGTTGAATAAATACTTTTGGAGAATGTGTGATGGGAATTTGGATATTTTAATTATTCCAATGGCTTCCTTGTGAAAATTCATGTGGGGAGAGTGTTTATTGTGAAATTGGAACCATTGGGAACAATCGTGCAAAAGTTGAAAACTCTGTCCATTGAAACTCTGTACAGGGAAGCCAATTTGTATGGACGTTTTAAATAGGCAAATGGTGTCTAAAAATTATGAAATTTTCCAGTATTAAAGTTCACATGTCAAGCTTCAAAATGAACATATAATTTATATCATTTTGATTTGTGACCTAAGATTTTTGGATTTTTGAAGTTTGCCCAGCGAAATTAATTATTTTCTGGAACAGTATGAAAATATTGAAATTCTGGGAATTTTGTGGTGATTTTCAGTAATGGCCAATATTTTTCCTATGAAGAGGACTTAAATATCTTTCATTTGGCTTTGGAATCACCTCATTTAGATTTTTCTAGAATTAGTTATGATTTTTCAAAGTTTGGGCAGAAAATCTGCCAGAAAATCCGAAAATGGGAATTATGACATCATCTCATTAAAAGATGATGTCAGCATGGATTATTAATCAAATTGCTCATCTTCTTCAGCCATTTCATGCCATTTCCAGCTGAAGATAGTGAGAGAAAGTTGAGAGCTCTTAGAGAGAGAAAGAGGAGAAATCTCGCAAGGTAAGCCGATTTCTCCGATGATCTAGCTCCTAACGCGTATAACCTTGTTCCTAAGTTTCTCTTCTATGTTATTTAAGGTGTTTGAGAAGAAAATTTGGTGTTCAAGGGGCTAGGGTTTTCAGCCACTCTTGAGAAAAGCTAGAAGGAGCTTGTGGTAACTTCCAAACTTTCGTATATTGCTTATTCTGGCTGCTGTGGGCAATTTAATCGGTGAAATTTCGCCGGATTGCCATTGGTTTTAAAGTTTGGAAATGATGTGGCCTAGGGGTTATGCTGCCCAAATTGGGTCTTAATGTTAGTTGTAACCTAATGTAATGGTTAATAAAGTGGTTAGGAGTAGAAAGGAACGCGTTTACGGAGCCGAAATCGTAAAACCCCAATTTTTCCCGGAGAACATGTATATTTCGGCCAAGGCTGTAAATGGGTCTTAGAGTTGGATTATCAATGATTTGATGATTCCATTGGATTCAGTGGGCGAAAATAGGTGGGGTTACAGTTGGGCACTTTTTCAAAAAAGGCCGAGAAAGCATAATTACGGAAACACCCCTAAAACCCTAAAAGTAGGGCTGCCAAGGGCAATTTCGTAATTTGACATTGAATTTGATAATTCCGAGTCCGGAAATGGATTTCTTGGGCGAAAATATGCTAGGATAGCCCATGTCAAAATTTCAAGAAAAGTACAGCCGGACCGGGTACGGTGGGCCCGGGCTGGGTCCCCGGGGGTATTTTTGTAAATTTTTATTATAGACTCATATAACCCCAAGTAACACTATGGAAGTGTCTAAATAATGCATTTGGAATTGTAGGATTCGATATTTGCCGCCCTCGTGAGCCAACTACGCTGAAGGACGTCAGGAAAGGACAAGGTAGTGACTCTCTCTCTTATACTGTGTGTAATGCTCTGTATGTGTGTGTTATCATTGTTCTGTGATGAATCTTTGATGCTGCTGCGGTTACAGCTGGTGATAGCTGTCGTTTACAGCGTAAGCTGTCATTATTGTGATTACAGCGTAAGCTGTCGTGATGGTGATTACAGCATAAGCTGTCGTGAATATGATTACAGCGAGAGCTGTCGTATTGTGTATACAGCCGTGAGTGCTGTCGTTTGTGGTGAAAACCATATATCTTTGAGATTGATGTTGCTGTTGTTGCTGGTTGTGATTTATATACATGCTTGGTATTTATACATTGTATGAGTGGTTTGTTACTACTGAGATTCTCTCGAATCTCATTCTTTCCTATGACTAACATTTCAGACAGGGCGTGTGGTTCAAAGGAGAAGCGGCCAACCCGGAGCAATTAGGGCCCTTGGGGGTATATAGTTGAGTTGGAAACGTTGGTTAAGTATTTTGAACTTGGGATTACTGAATATTCTGAATCAGGAACACTACATTCGATTTTGGTTGTGTAATCCCCTAGTGTATACTTATAAACCTTCAGGTTTTTATGCATAGAACCCGAGAGTTGCCGGGGATGCAGTTATACACTCTGATATGATTGAATGTACATTAACTGCACAGGTAATTATATTCGAATATTGAAATTGAGACCTGGATAGAAAAAAAAGAGTTTTGAAAGTTTTGTAAACATTTTACTGTGAGACAGAAAGTTTAAAACGAGGTTAAAGCATCCAATGGTCTCTAATCCGATTTAAATATGTGTTATCGAATTATAATTACGTGTTTAAAGGCAGGGGGTTACACATGTCAGAAGGGTAAACAAACTAAATCATCTTTCAAATCAAAAAATGAGATTACAACAGACAGACCACTTCAATTTCTACATATGGATTTGTTGGTCTAGCGAGAGTTAAAAGTCTTGGTGGCAACTTATATTCATTGGTCATTGTTGATGATTTTTCTAGATTTACATGGACTATTTTCCTATCATCGAAGGATGAAACCTTCGAAGAATTTATTGTTTTTTCCAAGAAAGTGCAAAATGAGAAAGGTATGTCCATTGTAGGTATCAGGACAGATCACGGTGGAGAATTTGAAACTCAAGCTTTTGGAGACTATTGTGATGCTAATGGAATTGTTCAAACTTTTATGCTCTAAGGACACCTCAACAGAATGGAGTCGTGGAATGAAAGAATAGAGTACTTACTAAAATGGCTAGAGTAATGCTAAATGAAAAGAATGTGTCTTAAGTTTTCTGGGTGGATGCAATGAGCACAACATGCTACATTTCAAATAGAGCCTATATCAGAATAAAACTTGGAAGGACACCATATGAACTATCCAAAGGAAGGAAGCCTAATCTTGTTCATCTGCACATCTTTGGCCGTAAGTGTTTTATTTATAATAATGGAAAAAATAACCTAGGAAAATTTGATTCTAAATCAGATGAACGAATATTCCTAGGCCATTCTAACCAAAGCAAAGCATACAGAGTTTTCATTAAACGAACATGTGTTGTTGAAGAATGAATTCATTTTATATTTGATAAATTTGAATCCTCTGACAAAATTATTGACAATGAGTAAGAAATTGTTTAAAATCAAGAATCTAATTCTAAACCTTTCATTTCAGAGGTTAACCAAACCGAGGAAGAAGATCAACCACTAGGATAACCTAGAGCTTGGAAATATAAGAAAAGTCATCCCCTAGACCAAGTCATAAGAGATGTAAGTGAAGGTGTGAAAACTAGAAACAAAATTTTTAATGAAGTTAGTTTTTCTGCATTCATTTCTGAAATAGAACCTTCTAACATTGACGAACCCCAATCAAACAATGATTGGGTAATAGCAATACAAGAAGAGCTTAATCAGTTTGAAAGAAATCAAGTTTGGGATTTGGTACCCCGACCTAAGGATCATCCTATTATTGGCACAAAATGGGTATTCAAGAACAAGCTCGATGAATCCACAATTATTGTCAAAAATAAGGGAAGATTGGTAGCCAAAGGCTATAATCAGGAAGAAGGAATTGATTACGAGGAAACATATGCTCCAATGGCTAGATTGGAAGCTATATGAGTACTTTTAGCCTTTACATGCATCAAAGGAATCAAATTGTATCAAATGTATGTGAAAAGTACATTTTGAAATGGATATATCATGGAGAAAGTATACGTAGATCAACCTTCAGGTTTTTGAAGATGTAACTAAGCTTGACCATGTTTTTAAACTAAGAAAAGCTTTATACGGTTTAAAACAAGCCCCTAGAGCATGGTACGAAAGAGTCAATAAATTTCTCATCAAACAAGGTTTTGTATGAGAAAAAGTTGATACAACACTTGTTACAAAATGAAAATGAGATGATATTTTAATAGTATAAATATATGTTGATGATATAGTTTTCGGTATTACTAATGAAACCTTGTGCAAGGAATTTTCTAAAATAATGCAGGGAGAGTTTGATATGTCAATTATGGGAGAATTGAATTTCTTTCTCCATTTGCAAATCAAACAAAGAAAAAATGGAATTTTCATATCTCAAACAAAGTATTTGAAAGAGCTATTGAAGAAATATGGAATGGATGAAGCAAATGGAATGAACACACATATGAGCTCAACCACACTCTTGATGTTAATGTTAAGGGAAAAGATTACAACATCAAAAGATATAGAGGAATGATTAGATCATTATTATATCTTACTGCAATCAGACCTGACATGCAATTCAATATTGGTATGTGTGCAAGATATAAATCACCACCAAAGGAATCACAAGCTGAAACCATCAAACAAATCTTTAGATACCTCGCTAACATAGTAGAATTAGGTCTTTGGTATCCTAAAGGAAGAAATGAATATCTAGTTGCATACTCAGGTTCTGATCATGGAGGATACAATCCAGACATAAAGAGTACTAGTGGACAAAGCCAGTTTCTTGGAGGTTCACTCATGTCATGGTTTAGCAAGAACAAAATATAGTGTCTCTTTCATCAATGAAGGCTGAGTATGTTGCAGCATTAAGTTGTTGTGCACAAGTGTTATGGTTAAAGCAACAACTACAAGATCTTGGTATTTATTTGAAGGAGATACCTATATACTGTGACAACACCAGCATAATAAGTTTGGCAAATAATCCAGTTCAACACTCCAGAACCAAGCATATTGATGTTAGACATCATTTCATCATAGACCATGTCTAAAGGAAAGATGTCAAAGTGATATTCATTCCAACTCATCTTCAACTAGTTGATATCTTTACAAAATCTCTTGCAAAAGATCAATTCTTATATATTAGAAGAGAATTAGGAATGGTAAATCCTAATGAATTGTAAGTTATTTAGTGTTTACAAAATGTTAGATGATGTTATTATTGTTTTGATGATTACTAACTTAAGCATCAAAGTTTCTAGTAATTTGTTTTGTAGGGATTTGAAACTCTACTTTGGGGTATAAAAAGTAGAGGTTAACAAAGTACTGTATCACTCAAGTAACAACCTCAAGTAATCTACATTACCTAAGTGATAACTGGAAGTAATGATAAATGTTACTTGAGTAAGCCCTCGAGTGATGATCTAGAAAATGAGGCAGAGAAGCATTAATTCAAAGGGAAATGACATAATGATTGAAAGTGAACAGTTAGAGTAGAAAAGACTAATCCCTCAAGTAGCTACTTGAGTAATACCTTAGAGTCACCCGAGTAATCCCTCATGTAATCATGATAGTAGATTACAAGTCAACCTTGTTTCAATCCAAATATGCCCTAAAGTATGATCAAACTATCATAGGAATATACATGGGTAATTACAATATTATTCATTCCAGGTACGCATTTAAATTTGTTCTATTTATAAATTTTTGGTATGATCACTCCAGTAGGTACTCGAGTGATGACTCAAGATCACTCGAGTAGCCCTTCGAGTGATGTTGGGTGCTAGGGCTTTATCTGTTGCAACTCAGTCATTTTTCTCAAAATCTCCTCGAGTGATTCTCCTAGTGCTCTGCTAAAAAATTTTAAGAAACTCTTTCTAAGGTCATTTCCATTAAAACCTATTAATTTTTGCCTTCAAAAACCTCTTAGATTTCTCAAAATCCATTGCGCTATTCTCAAGACAATCGGCAGCCTTTTTTTTTGAAATCCACTTCTTCTTTTCAAATACTATGGTCAGAACTAAAACTCCTAATCCTAACACTCTTTCTGGGTCTTCTGCACCACACCAACCTTCTGAGTCACCTTCATCTCCTCCAGCCAAGAAATAGAAATATAACCTAAAACCTAAAGATAAACCGAAGCCACAAGACAAACCTAAAGTAAAAGGAGTTATGATCAAGGAACCCATTGCCACAAGAACTCAATCTAAGAAGGATATTCCTCCTAGGAGAGGCAAAGGAACCAAAGCACCATCTCTACCTTCTTCTGATTTGTCTGACACTCCCTCATTCTCTGAAAAACCATCCAAAAAGCCCAAGTTTAACATAAAACTTACCAAGCAATGACAAGTATACTAGATGAGGCTTACAAATCTAAAGGAAGGAAGCAAGGCCAATCTTCAAAGGAACCAGAAGAAGAAGAAATCACATTTCCTCTGAAAGGATTCAATATGAAAAAGCTTGAGGAATCATAGAAATACATAGATCACTTTTCAAGAAGAAGAGTATGCAAGATGCACTTTATTGACCCTAAGCTTCTTCAAGAGGTAT
Organism: Inga leiocalycina; assembly: GCA_963242795.1. Lineage (NCBI taxonomy): Eukaryota > Viridiplantae > Streptophyta > Magnoliopsida > Fabales > Fabaceae > Inga > Inga leiocalycina. The sequence continues at coordinate 35,341,433 of OY725328.1, forward strand.
TGAAATTCAACCTCATGCCTTATCTTGAATCCTATATGCCTTGGCTTTTAGTTAAACTTCCATTTTGCACCAAGATAGTGAGGCGTTTCTATTTGAATTTAAAACCTGTCCATGATACCTTTAGAGATTCTCTGGAAGAAGAAATGGTCTTTGAGGTTAGAGGACAAGAAATCTTAACCTCACCCTCCAAACTAAACACCTAGTTAAGGATAGAGGACCCCCTGAAGATATTTATCCTACCCTTGACTCGAGCCAGCTGTTTTCAATTCTCAGGCCTGGTGAGATAGTGGGACCTCTCAGTTTTAACTCGAGTGATATGTGTGACCTTTATTGAGTACTATGGTATGTCTATTCTAGATCCATAGTAAATAAATCCACCAATTTCACTCATTTCATTGAGAGGGATTTCAGAAAATTTGCCTCCATTCTTCTCTTGGAAGAAAAAGGACTTGGGTGAGTTCATTTTTGCTGACATTAAGAGATACAAATTTGAAGGAAAATTCACCACTCCAATGCCTTATCCTCAGCTCATATCTTTATTCTTGAAAAAGAATAAGATTTGGTACTTGGAGAAGAATGAGCCAATTAAGAGGCTAACTCCAGTGGGATGAAATCAAATTGGGAAATTGAACATTGACATTCCCCTGAAGAAGCCACTTAAGTCTGTTCCCAAGAGGAAAAAGACTGAGGCTAGATCCAATAGGTTAGATGATACTCAGTCATTTTCTCCTACTTTTACTTTTGCTCATCATTCCTTCGATCCGTATTGTAGACATTTGTGGAAAATATCCTTAAGGGTTTTCATGTGGATATAGCCAACACCAATGCGAAACTCATCTCTTACATGACTAACAAGATGGGAGAACTTGTAGAGATTATAGATAAGAGACATGAGGAGATGTTGGCAGAACAACGAGCTCAGGGTGAGCTTTTGAGATCACTTCATGCCAGCCTTGATGCTATGGCACATGGTTCATTAACTTCTGGACTATCTATGCCTACTACTTCACTTGAGTCAGTGGCAATTTCTATGCTTGGACCTTCTGAGCTTGGACCTTCTTCTATCCCTCTTCTTATATTACTTATTACCATCCCCAGAAACCTCCTATTCTCTATGCCTAACCTAGAAACATCTGAGACCATTCATATCACCATTGATGACTCAGTCCCTCCAGCCCAGCCAATTCAGCCTGAGTTAGTGCCCAAACCTATTGCCTCACCTACAGGCACTGAGGAGGTGATTATTTCTTCCAGTGATCATCAGTCACCTTCTGGTACAGAGGAGGTAGAGGTTACATCTCTCATTCCATCACCACAAAACCCTTCAGAGTATCCTCTAAAGATACCTCCAGTGAATCTCCCTGAACCTGAACCATCATCTTTAGATTCCTCTAGTTCAGTGATTCAATGTCTTTGGATTTACACCTCTTCTTATCAATCCCATTTTAGCAGCCCAGCCATCTAGTCCTAGTCTTTCTCTCAATTAACTCCCACCTTTGTGATGAAGACAAAAAGGTGGAGAAGAACTAGAAGTAATTTTTTGAGAAATGACATTAATATTGCACAGATAGCATAGTTTTAGGGGTGTAATGGGATTTAGGGAGCTTTTGATAGTATATTGACTTGTTATATAATTATGCAGTTCAAGTTCTTAAGTAGTTAGAATATATTATTATGAACTAATGGATTTCTACGGAAGATGATTACAGGTTTTAACTCATTCTTGTTTTATAAATTCCAAAATGATTTAAAAATATTAAGAATTTCATAATCGTTGAATTTGAAATCATAGGAAACTCAAAGATGTTAAGTTTTTGATTTCAAAATAAGTTCAAACAAAAGATTCAAAAATATAGATTTGAACTTAAAATCATGTTCAGAAAATAATTGATATTTGAAAAGAGCTCAAGAATTTTAAATGCATATGATTTTTAAAGAAAAGTCACAATTGCTTTCAAAAACCTTGTTCAAAAATCACCAAGTTTTGTCATCATCAAAAAGGGGGAGAATGTTAGATCCACAAGTTTTAATGATAACAAAGATTAGATTGATTCTACAAAAAGTTTTGATTATAAACAAAAGATATTTGAACAAAGGAACTAGGTCTTTGGTGGCAGGAAAAACCATTACTCAAGTAGGCTCTCGAGTAATGAAGAAGAATAGGAATTCATAGAATAGGAGAAAGAAGCACTAGCAGATTTCAAAGAAGGTTACTCGAGGGATCACTTGACTAATGATTCCCTATTACTCGAGTGACCACTTGAGTAATGATGATCTATAGCTCTCTACCAAGATTTACATGGACTTACTTGATGGACTACTCAAGTAATATAGTCAGTGAGCTTTCTGCCAAGTTTTTGATGATGTCACTCGAGTAATGACAAATGCTCACTCGTGGGACCCCTCAGTGACTAGGTAAGTTTTTAGGCAGTAAAGACTCTGCCAATATTTTGATAAGGAAGCTCGAGTAATGCTTCTAAGTTACTCCAGTAACTACTCTAGTAATGGCTAATGATCACTCAAGTGATCAAGTCAGAAGTATTGGACTTTAGTCTATGCCAAGTTTTTCAATATATCACTTGAGTGGCCATTCTAGTAATAGATAACAATCACTCCAGTAGCCGCTTCAGGTCAAAGTCATTGACTTAACTCTCTACCAAGATTTTTAAGGGCTCACTCGAGTAGCCACTGAGTAATGAAGCATGATCACTCGAGTAGCCACTCGAGTAATGCAGTACATAGAGTATGATTTTAATCTGTTGTTCATTGATTTGTTATCCATATGATTAATCTTTTATTGTATTAGTCTCATAAGTATATTTGCAAAAAACAATGAAGAGATCATGCATTGAGAGAAAGGCAAACATATCGTCTGCAACATCCGAAACACTCACCTACCACAAACAGCTAGTTTTCAAATTTGAAGAACGGTTAAACGAAGCTGTATGACTCTAATGGATATGTTTGAAATGCTTCTAATGGACATTACAATTCATCTATATATATGGAGCATTGAACAAAGAACAGAATAGAACAACTGAGAACACGCAAACTCACATCGATCAATATATTCTTAGTGCTCTATTTTCTTATACTCACTCTTTATACTTCAGTGATTATCTATTAACTCTGTGAGAGAGATTTTCATTAAAAACTCAATATTTGTTATTAAGACACCTAAAGATTGTGGAACCTTGAGTTAGAGATTTGATTATAATGTGTAAGGGGGAGCGAGTGCCCAGTGAAGGAACTTACTGTGTTCTAAGGTGCCAAGAACCCACCAAATCTTGGAAGATATAGTGAAACTCTCAGAAAAGCTCTGAGGACTGGATGTAGGTTAAAGTGGTTGTGGTCGAACCAGTATAACTCCTGGTGCACACTTCAGTGATATTTCTCTTCTCCCTTAACTCTTTAAATTCCAGTTAATTTTTATATATGAAATGAATTTTCTGGTATCACCTAATTCACCTACCCTATTGGGTGAAACGCTTGCACTAACAAAAATTAGATAGACAAATAATGACCTTGTGCCATTTTTTATATTAATAATAACCTTAGACCAATGTGTGTGTTTTTTTCCTCTACTACTACTAACAATAGTCGACCATTTATCCTTTACCATCATCCCTTCCATTATTAAATCTTCACTCCTAACTCCATTTGATGTCCTTGTTGCAGCAACTTTCTTACCTGATGTAATAAACTTTATAGCAGGTTAATATCTTGGTCCTTGATAAATAAAATCTTCACTCCTAACTCCATCTAATGTCCTTGTTGTAACAACTTTCTTACCTGATGTCATAAACTTTATAGCAGCTTAATATCTTCGTCCTTGATAAGTAAAATATTTGCATATTAATTTTCCCTTATATGATGATTTTATGGATGATATTTGAGCCTAATATAATATATTTGGGTGTAAAATAAATAGTATTTAATAAATAAATAAATAAAAATATGAAAAAAAGGTTAGTACTATAGCGTTGGATATTATTCACGAGCGGCACTGTAGCAATTGGGCACTATAACAAGTTACTGTTCACTGACAAAGGACTGTTGCAGTCATTGAAAAAGTGTATAATTCATTATTTATGTGTGGAAAATTCGGCTGACAGGATACTATTCATTCTGTGAAAATTGACATGGCATTGCAGCATCATGGAAAAAAATGACATGACGCTGTTTACTCATTGCCTATAAATATGAGCATCAGGTGCAGAGACTGGGAGGTATAGAGATATTTCTCTGATAGTCAAAGATCCTTCTCTGATAAGGAGAAATCTTTTCTCTAACAGTTCTGTAAAAATTGTGTTATTTTCTCGATTTAATTTCATGCATTGTATTAGTTTTTGCATACCTTATATATGGAAGGTTTTACCTCTTAAATGGACAACAATTTTTCATGCATCTTTTGATTGTATATTTCTGTTTGAGAATTTAATATTGAAATTTTATGCAGTATTTATGAGGATTTCATTCTAGTTTATGTAATGTTAATTTATTTTTATTTTGTTTTTAATTTCTTTATGATCTAAATTTCTATTTTCTTAAGGTGATGACGTAGCTTATTAATGACGGATTAAATCTTAACTTATTAAATCCAGTTTTAATTTCTCCTTCATGATTGTGTTTTAATTATTTTTCTTAATGCTTTCATTTGATTTTCCATCTTTTGAATAATTTCAATATGTATGTTGAGACCGGAAGGAGATACATGTGTGTAGACCTTATAAATAAAACCATAATTTGCATATGAAATAGGAATATATTAATATGAGTTGTGTAGTCTTGATGAGTTCCATAAATCTTAATGCATGATTAATTGTTCAAATTCATATAGGAATATATTGGATTAGTAATTAATTATAGAATTACTTGACCTTGGAAGGGGCTAGTAATTAAATGAGGGGAACTCGACTATCAATCATATGGAATAAATTGGGCTAGAATTGATAAGTAATTCAATCTGAAATTTATTAAGTGAAATATGACCCTTGGCAGTTTTTCTTTTAGTTGTCTTCATATTAGTTTCATCTATATTTAATCATTTTCAATTTTGTATTTTCCATCACCAACTAATCAATCGACTAAATAGAATCAAAATTATTTATTTTGGTACTCAGTGATCAATCCTCATGGGAATGATACTTGTAATGACCCAATTTGGGATTAAGGGCTAATGACTCTAATCTTGATTGTAATGAGTGTAATTAAATACTAGTGTAGAAATATGATGTAAATTTGATATGAGTATATTTGGAGATTAAAGATCAAGGGTGGAGATTTGTTGCATCAGGATTCTGGATTTGGCAAAGTGAAGAGGTAGGCATTTGAGGCTTTTTGATATATATGTTATGATTTTTGGATAAGTTTGAGAAATTCTGGAAATTTACCCTAGTTTATGGTCATTTTGGAATATGTGAATTTTATAGTGATTGATGTTTGGATTAGTTCATTGTGAGGTTCTTTAAGTATTTGATATAGTTTTAAAGTTTGGAATTAAGTTGATTGAAATTGGGTGTTGTGTGTGTCATGAAGACTCAAGGGCATAAATTGTGTTTGAGATGGTATTTGGGTGTTTTGGAGGTTACCAATGGGTTCCTTAAGTCATTTTGAGTAAGTTTGGGCTTTGTGTGAGCATGAGATTGCTTGAGTGATGGCGTGTGTTTGAAAGTTAGGGTTTCTCTCAGGTTGTCACTCGCTGGTAGATGTTCAAAAGTGAGCTCCGACACTCGTAAGTGAAACCTTATCACCCGAGCACTGGGGGTTATGCGCGAGTGAGCTTGTCTCTCTAATGTTGCATGTGCTCTCGGGTTGTCACTCTTTGTGTTGCACGTTCGGGGGCTCGAGTGGAGTTAGAGTCATCACCCGAGTGCAAAGCATTCTGCTCGAGTGATGTGAGAACTTTCTGGTCATGGTTGCTGCTTACTGTGAAACACTCACGAGTGAGAGCCGTTCTTTCATCACTCGAGTGAGGTCTTCTTCACTCGAGTGAGCTAGCCTAAAATCACTGTTTTACTTTTCGAAAAAGGGGTCTTCAGGGTAGTTCCTCCCAACCCTTTAGGCATATGTTTTGGCCTTTAATAGCTACTTAAAGAGACCTAAATGATAACCAACTTAGAGTATTATGGAAAAAGTGTTTGGAAAACAGATTGATGGTTGTCCCTAATTTGGTATAAGATTTGATATCTGTCAACGCGTGAGTCTACTATGCTAAAGAACATTAGGGAAGATACAGGTAGTGACTCCTCTCTTATACTTTTTGTAAATGTATTGTATGTTTGCCTATCATGCATTGTGTGCTGCTGCTGCTGCATTGAGATGCATTGATATACATTGTGGAGCTTTATGCATTGTGGAGTATTGTGCCTTGTGGAGTTTTGTGCATTATGGAGCATTGTGATACACTATGCTTCGAGATACTTTGTGCTTTGTGATGCTGCTGCATAGTGATTACCGCAGAAGCTGGCATTGTGAATATAGCGAAAGCTGGCATAGTGATTATCGTAAAAGCAGGCATAGTGTTTCCAGCGAAAGCTGTCATTGTGATTACCGCGAATGCGGGCATAGTGCATTGTTATACAGCCACGAGTACTGTCATTTGTGGCGCGAGCCATAGATCATTGTGTTGCTAATGATGCTGGTGAACATGATACATTACATGCCTTGTGTTTATATATTGTATGAGTGATTTATTACTACTGGGATTCTTTAGAATCTCACTCTTTCCAAATGACCAACATTTTAGACAGGGCATGTGGCTCGAAAGGGAAGCGCCCAACCAGGAGTGGTTAGGGCTTTAGGGACATTTTATATTTTGGATGTTGGTTATCTATTTGGCTTTTGGGATTACTGTATGTATATGATATGTATATAACAATTTTGGATATGTAATCCCCATTTTGGGAAACTTTTAAACCCATTCTATATATACAAGTAACCCAGGGTTGCCAGAATTTTGGTTACACACTCTGATGTTTATTATGTGATATAACTGTATAGGAGTTGTATTCGAATGTGAATATGAGACCAATGAATTTCCGTTTTTAAATGTTTGTTTGAACACCCCATCTCTCATAGATGAGTGATTATAAATGTGATTTTTGTCTTATTGGTCTATATTTTACTTAAATTTCATAATCCAGATATAATTACTGTGAGGGGGGTTACATTTTTGGTATCAGAGCTGCAGTTCCTGGCAAGGGTAGAGTTTAATTGGATAGCTCCCATAGTATGGTCTTAGAGATAGAAAATCATTTGTGAATAATCGTCGTATACATATATCTATTCTGGTTATGTGGATATATGTGCTTTGTGAAATTATATGAATACCATAATTGTTGGATTAATGGGGTGAGTTCTTTATAAAATGAAAAGAACAACAAAAGGTCACCCCAGAGTACAACAAGTAAATCCCGAGGTGGAGGTTGTCAATGAGAATCCACCGGACTCGTTTCAAGAAATGATGGGGTTGATTTGGGATTAGCGGGATATGATTGCTGAGCTACGAGAAGAGCTCAGAGCTAAGAAAGCAAAGAATAATGAGGGCCGAGGTCAGTCTATTAGGGAGGAAACCCAAGAGGAGACTCAAGAAGGGACGCATAGAGAAGAAATGACTGAAGGGTTGGCACGACTACTTGAATCACCTCCTCGTGTTAGACCAAACCAGGAATCATATGGAGTCCCGGCTAGGGAGGAAAGAGATCTTCAGTTTTAGGTCTCTAGATTCTGTAAGCACTTACCTCCAGCATTTAATGGGAAATTTGATCCTCAGGCAGTGGAAGATTGGCTAAACCATCTTGAGAAAATTTTTGAGGGCTTAGAGTATCCCTCAGAGGTGAAGGATCGATTAGCGGTGTATAAACTCGAGGGAGATGCAGACCGCTAGTGGAAGAATATTGCTTTGTCTTTATGAAGCAAGAACATAATATTGACCTGGGATGTATTCTAGCAACATTTCAACGAGAAATATTTTCCCAAGTCAGTGAGGCTTGAGAAGGAGACCGAGTTCCTGAACATCAAGCAAGGGGACACAAAGTCGTTTGATAAGTAGCTATCCCATTTTATTCGTTTATCTCAGTATTCATCTTATTTACGGAAGATGGATGATGAGGAGTTGAGCTCGGATTTGCTTATATTGGGTTTGAGGCGTGATATGAGGAAGAGAATAGCTACATATCAGTTTTTCGAGTTCAACAGGCAGTTAAGGAATGTCAGATTACAAAGAGCAATCTGAGAGAGTTCTATCCGACTAAGACTGCTGGTGGTAATAGTGAGCCCAGTAAGGGCAATGCTTCTTAGAAGCGGAAGGGCTCAGGATTATTCTCATATAGAGGTAGTGGTAAGAAGTCTTATCAATCCGAGAGCTGAGATCAACAGAGATCTCCTTTTGTATGGACATGTCCACAATGTAATAGACCTCATCATGGCAAGACTTGCAATGGTCGGGTGATTTGTTTCAAATGTAAGCAAGTAGGGCATACATCCATTGAGTGTGGAAAGCCATGACCAGAGCAGACACCGAGGACTCAGGGCTGAGTATTTGCTATGACTCATGAGGAAACCCGAAAATCCCCAGAGCTGATATAAGGTACAGTTCTTCTTAATGGATGTGTATTACAAGCATTGTTTGACTCGGGTGCAAGTCACTCCTTTATTGCACATGATTATGTGAAGCGCCTGGGTATAAATGTGTATAAATTACCATTTGATCTGATTGTGTCAACATCGATGGGTGTGAAGGCTGTAACTACAAAACCTTGTTTAAATTGTGTTGTAATCGTTAAGGGTCATGAGTTTGTAGTAGATTTGTTTTGCTTACCGCTCTGCCAATTGGAAGTCATTTTGGGTTTTGATTAGTTGAGAGGAAATAATGTATTATTAGATTGTGAGAACAAGAAGATAGTGTATCCTGTTTCTCAAAGCATTGATGATAGGAATGTCAGCTTAAACTTCCCTTTAACAGTTAAGGTTGAGAAATATTTGCAAAAGGGTTGTCAGGGGTATATGGTTTTCTTTTCTGTGCAAGGAGAAACCAGTGAGTCTTTAAGTAGTATACCCGTAGTGAATGAATTCCCTGAGGTATTTCCGGATGATCTAAGTGGATTACCTTTAGAAAGGGAAGTTCAATTTTCGATTGACATTGTGCCTGGAGTTGGTTTGATATCTAAAGCCCCATGTCGTATGCCCCAAATGAATTAGCGGAATTAAAGAAGCAGATTGAAGATTTTCTTGAGAAAGGGTTTATTAGACCCAGTGTGTCGCCTTGGGGAGCTCTAGTTTTGTTTGTGAAAAAGAAAGACGGGAGTCTTCGTTTGTGTATCGACTATAGAGAATTGAATAAGATTACTGTTAAGAACAAGTACCCTCTCCCTAAAATTGATGACCTGTTAGATCAACTATCTGGTTTGTGTTATTTTCAAAGATTGATCTAAGGTCGGGGTATCATCAGCTGCGAGTGAAAGCGAAAGATGTTCTGGAGACTGCTTTCCGAACTAGGTATGGTCATTATGAATTCTTAGTGATGCCATTTGGGCTAACCAATGCGCCTGCGGTTTTCATGGATTACATGAACCGTGTTTTCCAACAATACCTATATCAGTTCGTTGTGGTATACATAGATGATATTTTGATATACTCTAAGAGTAGAGAAGAGCATGAGCATCATTTGAGAATTGTGTTGAATACATTATGTGAGAAGAAGCTCTATGCCAAATTGAGTAAGTCCGAACTTTGGCTATCAGAAATCAAATTCTTAGGCCATGTTATCTCACGAGAAGGGGTCTCTGTGGATCCCAGTAAAGTGGAAGCAGTACTGGATTGGAAAAGGCCAGAAACTGTTACAGAGGTACGCAGTTTTCTGGGTCTTGCTAGATATTATCAGAGATTCATTCAGAAATTTTCCCGCATTGCGTTACCGATGACCAAGCTCATGAGAAAAGAACAGCCTTTTGTGTGGGATGAACATTGTGAAAGTTGCTTTGTGGAGCTGAAAAAGAGGTTGACTACGACATCTGTGTTGATTTTACCTGATCCCAGTTGGACATACATTGTGTATAATGATGCCAGTGGGCAGGGATTAGGGTGTGTCCTTATGCAGTAGGGACGTGTGGTGGCCTACGCCTCTCGAGAGCTCAAACCTCATGAATTGAACTATCCCACTCATGATCTGGAGCTTGTGGCCATTGTGTTTGCATTGAAGATGTGGCGTCATTACCTGTACGGTGTGACTGTGGAACTGTACTGCGACCACAAGACTCTCAAGTATCTGTATGACCAGAAAGAATTGAATATGAGACAACGACACTGGATGGAGTTGCTTAAGGACTACAACTTGGAAATCAAATATCATCCGGGTAAGGCAAATGTAGTTGCTGATACTCTTAGTCAAAAGACTGTGTTTGTGGCAGCTATAATGATACACAAGGGAAAATTGATAGAAGTTTTCGTGATATGAATTTATCAAGATATGAATTTATCAAACTAGATCATCTGTGTCAACTATACTGTTTCTTAAGGGGAAAGTGACTTGAGAGCTGAAATTGAAGAGGCTCAGAGACAAGATGGTTGGATACAGAATAATCTAGCTAGAATCAAATGGGGAGAAGCTCAGGGCTATGATCTATCACCTAGTGGACTAATTCATTATCAGAAAAGAATTTGTGTTCCATGTAAGGCAAAGTTGAGACAGAAGATCTTAGATGAGGCGCATAAGAGCCGGTATACTCTTCATTCTGGTATGACCAAGATGTACCATAATTTGAAATCTGTGTATTGGTGGCCGGGAAAGAAGAGTGATGTAACGAAATATGTGGCGAGGTATCTCACATGTCGAAGGTGAAGATCAAGCACCAAAGACCACCTGGTTTGTTACAAAGTCCTGAAATTCCAAAATGGAAATGGGAAAGTGTGACCATGGACCTTGTTGTGGGATTGCCCAATTATGATGCGATTTGGGTCATTGTGGACCGATTAACAAAGTCGGCGCACTTCTTACCGATCAATGCTTGTTACTCTTCGGACAAGCTAGCAAAGATTTATATTTGTGAAATTGTGAAGCTCCATGGCATACCGAAGAATATCATCTCCGATTGTGATCCTTGTTTCACTTCAAGATTCTAGAGGGTATTACATGAGGCACTGGGTACTCAATTGAGATTTAGTACAGCCTATCATCCTCAGACAGACGGACAGTCAGAGAGAACTATTCAGACCCTAGAGGATATGTTACGGGCATGTGTTCTCAACTTTAAAGGGAGTTGGGATCATTTTCTTCCTCTTACAGAGTTTTCCTACAATAATAGCTATTATACGAGCATTCAGATGGTGCCGTATGAAGCGTTGTATGGAAGAAAATGCCAATCGCCATTGTGTTGGAATGAATTGTCCAAGAGGAAGCTCTATGGGTCGGATCTTGTTAATCAAACCTCAGCCCAGATTTGAATCATTCGTAAGAGGCTTCTTGCAGCTTAGAGTCGGCAGAAAAGTTATGCAGACAAGAGGAGAAGGCCTCTAGAGTTTGAGGTCGGTGACCATGTGTTTCTTAAAGTATCTCCAATCACCGGTATTAGGTGAGCAATCAAGCGAAAGAAGTTGAGCCCAAGGTATATAGGTCCTTTTGAAATCCTTGGAAGGATTGGGCCTGTTGCATATCGAGTAGCCCTACGCCCAAACTTGAGCAGACTTCTTGATGTGTTCCATGTTTTCCAACTGGAGAAGTACCAACCAGATCCATCTCACATCATTGAGTATGAGGAAGTGGAGTTGCAAGATAAGTTCACATATGCGGTGGAGCCAGAACAGATTATTGATCAAGAGGAATGGCGGCTCAGACACCGAAGTATTCCTTATGTGAAAGTGATCTGGAAGGGAATGTCACAGAAAGAAGCAACCTAGGAAGCGGAAGAGGATATGCGAAGGTGATATCTGGAGTTCATGGCTCAAGTCGTTTGACAAATTTCTAGGGTGAAATTTATTTGACGAGGGGAGAATTGTAATGACCTAATTTAGGATTAAGGGTTAATGACCCTAATCTTGATTGTAAAGAGTGTGATAAAATACTTGTGTAGAAATAGGATGTAAATTTGATATGAGTATATTTGGAGATTAAAGATCAAGGGTGGAGATTTATTGCATATGGGTCGGGATCATGTGTATTAAGCTTGTGTGAGCTCATAGAGGGAGTGAGTAAAATGTAGACATGTGGCATTGTGAGGACCATTAGATGTGGCACAAGAGGACAAAAGTCCACTTTTTCTCTCTCTTCTCTCTGTTATTTGGTTAAAGGGGGAGTATGGGCAAAAAGAAACATCATCATCATCTCCATCTCACCTCTCTCATATTCTCTCTCTTCCTTCTCCCATTTTTGGTAACCTTGAAGCTAGGAAAGAGGAAGAGAAAGCTTTGATTTTGTGTGAGTAATGATCTTCTTAAGCTCAAATCCTCTTCTCTAATGTTATGCACCTCATTGAGAGCTTCATTGTGGTGATTTCAAAATCTTGAAAGGTGTGTGTTTGGGTGTTGGACGAAATTGAGAGTTGGAGAATCAGGATTCTGGATTTGGCAAAGTGAAGAGGTAGGCATTTGTTGCTTTTTGATAAATTGTTATGATTTTTGGATAATTTTGAGAAATTCTGGAAATTTGCCCTAATTTATGGTCATTTTAGAATATGTGAATTTCATAGTGATTGATGATTGGATTAGTTCATTGTGAGGTTCTTTGAGTATTTGATATAGTTTTGAAGTTTGGAATTAAGTTGATTGAAATTGGGTATTGTGTGTGCCATGAAGACTCAAGGGCATAAATTGTGTTTGAGATGGTATTTGGGTATTTTGGAGGTTACTAATGGGTTCCCTAAGTCATTTTGAGTGAGTTTGGGCTTTGTGTGAAGTTTGGGAACCATTGGGTGTGGTTTTGACCAATCTGGAAAATTCTATCAGTTACTACGATTTGGCAATCTGATAGCCTCACTCGACTGAGGGAGGAACTCACTCGAGTGCTGCGTGTGTGTTTTCTTTCTGTGTAGTGTTTTGCCTGGGTTCTTATGAAGAGGGCTCGAGTGTACTTCCTTCACATGAGTGATACTGGTGATTACTCGAGTGAGCATGAGATTGCTCGAGTGATGGCGTGTGTTCAAAAGTTAGGGTTGCTCTCGGGTTGTCACTCGCTGGTAGATGTTCAAGAGTGTTCTCAGACACTCACAAGTGAAACCTTATCACCAGAGCACTGGGGGGTATGTTCGAGTGAGCTTGTCCCTCTGATATTACATGTGCTTTTGGGTTGTCACTCTTTGTGTTGCACTTTTGGGGGCTCGAGTAGAGTTAGAGTCATCACCCGAGTGCAAAACATTCTGCTCGAGTCATGTGAGCACTTTCTGGTCATGGTTGTTGCTCATTGTCAAATACTCGCGAGTGAGAGCCGTTCTCACTCTAGCACGAGTCTTTCATCACTCAAGTGAGGTCTTCTTCACTCAAGTGAGCCAGCCTAAAATCACTGTTTTACTTTTCGAAGAAGGGGTCATCAGGGTAGTTTCTCCCAACCCTTTAGGCATATGTTTAGGCCTCTAATAGCTACCTAAAGAGTCCAAAATGAAATAATATATGATATATTATAATATATCATTGCCTCCTTCTTCCTTCAGCCCATTTCGTGCAAAACAGGTATGAAACAAGAGAGCGAAAGTTGAGAGAGTTTAGAGATAGAGAGGGAAGAAATCTTGCAAGGTAAGCCTATTTCTCCAACGATTTAGCTCCTAACGCATATAACTCCGACTCTAAGCTACTTTTCTTTGTTCTTTAAGGTTTAGAGGCTCAAAAATATGTTGTTTAAAGGTAAGGGCTTCAGCCATATTCTGGAAAAGCTAGTGGGACATTGAGGTAACTTCCAAACCTTATTATATTAACTATTCTGACTGCTTTGGGTAATTTAATCAGTGAAATTTTGCCGAATTGCCATTGGTTTTAAATTTTCAAAATTTGAGTGCCTAAGGGTTATACTGCCCAATTTTAGTTCAAATGGTTGTTTTAACTCAATTAGATAGTTAATAAAGTGGTTAGGAGTAGAAAGGAACGCGTTTACGGAGACAAAATCCCAAAACCCCGATTTTTCCTGGAGGCTCCGATTTTTCCTAGATTTTAAATAATTTGATTATTCCATTGGATTCAGGAGGGAAACTTAGGTGAGATTACAGTTAGGCACTATTTCAGAAAAGGCTAAAAAAGCATAATTACAGAAACGCCCCTAAAACCCTAAAAGTAGGGCTGTCAAGGGCAATTTTGTAATTTGACATTAAATTTGATAATTTCAAGCCTGAAAATTGATTTCTTGGTCAAAATATGCCGAGATAGCCCATGTCAAAATTTTGGAAGAAAAGTACAGTTAGGCCAGGGTCCCGGGGGTATTTTGGTAAATCTCACCATAGGCTAATATAACCACAAGAAACACTATGGTAGTACCTAAAATGATACATGGATAGGTTATAACCTATTTCTTAGACGTTTAATATTTTAGGACCGAGTCGAAAGCGGGAAACGGGAAGCGACACATTTTACGAGGCACACTAAAAAGGAGGTCTTTGAGATAATACTTCCTAACCCTTTAGCCATTTGTTTGGCCTTCTAGTAACCACCTAAGGAACTTTAATGATAACCAAATCTAAGTGTTTTGAAGTCATTTGAGTATTGGAATAAGGGTTAAAGCGTCATCCTTAATTATGACTATAGGATTTGATATTTGCCGGAACGTAGAAAGCCTAGGCTTGAACATGACCAGAAAGAACAAGGTAGTGACACTTTATCCTATTTCATGTTTAATGCATTACTTGTTTGTATTTATCATTGAATGAGTGAGGGGACATGGAAATAGCCTGGCCTTGAATGATTAAGGGGACGTGGCGGTTAGCCTAGCCTTGAATATTGTTATTGTTGCATTGTGATATATGCTTACTTGCTTTATTTAATTATGCATCATATACGTAAATTGTTGCTACTGGGATTCTTTTGAATCTCTCTTTTTCCAAATAACAATTTTAGCTAGGGCAAGTGTAATATCCCGAATTGTAATTAAGGGCAAATAACTTCAAGTGATGTAATTAATGTTAATTAAACACTCTTGAAGTAAGCATTGTGTTAATCAGGGGCAAAACAGTAAATTTACCGATTGATTGGTCAGTTACTGGAGAGGGAACTCCTTGGTAATTGAGATCAATGGCTAGGATTGAAAGAGGGAGAGGTAGAATCATGTGTGGATAAGTTCATATGAACTCATGGTAAGAAGAGTAAGATTTTACCGAGTGTCATCATTGTAATATCCTGGATTGTAATCAAGGGATAATAACTTCAAATGATGTAATTAATGTTAATTAAGCATATTTGAGGTGGATGTTGTGTGTGATGTGATATAAGGATGATTATTAATGATTTAATAAGTATTGTGATAATCAGGGGCGAAACGGTAAATTACCGATCGATTGGTCAGTTATTGGAAAGGAAACTCTTTAGTAATCTTGATCAATGGCTGAGATTGAAAGATCATGGGGTGGAATTTGATGCATGCAAGCTTATGTGAAATCATAGTGGGAGGATGAGATGATGCCAAGTGGCAAGCTATGGACCATAGGATTGAAGTCAAAAATTCAACTTATTTCTCTTCCCTCTCTCCTTCCCTAGTCGGCTGTGTGTGTGTATTGAACCAAGAAGAGGTGATCATCATCATTCTCTCTCCATTTTCTCCATTTCCGACGAGCAAGCGAGAAAGAGAAAGGAAGGGTTTGAAATTAAGATAGGTAAATGACTTCATAAACTCAAACACTATTCATTGATATTGTTCAAAAGGTTAAGAGCTTTACTTCCATGTTTCCAGACTTTGGATTGGTGGTGTGTGGCAAATTGAGGGAATTTGAAAGTGGAGGAATCCAAGTTATGAATTCAGCAAGTGAAAAAGGTGAGTTCTTAATGAAGTTTGATGTAAATGTTATGACCATTGGGTTAGTTTTGTGAATTCTGGAAATTAGACCTAATTATGATGCTGAGTGAAGAGTGGGCCTTGATTAGTGGGTCACTGTTCATTTGGTCAGTTTTGACACTTGGGAGTGATTAGAAGTTGATTTGAAATTGAATAAGGGAAGTGTGTTAAGTTGTGGTTTTGGTGGAGTTATGGTTTAGAGATGTGATTTTGTTATTGAGTGGAAATTTGAGTTGTTTTTGGTTGCCAATGGGTCTCTTGTGTTGAAATAAGTGAGAATGAGCTTTGACACAAGTTTTAAAACCATTGGAGTTCATTTGGTGAATTTTGGAGAAGTTTATCAGTTGTTGCGATCTGGTGTCTGATGGGTATCACTCGAGTGAGAAGGAGTCTCACTCGAGCACAAGATGAACATGCTCGAGTGAGCATGTTTGTGCTCGAGTGAGGGTGCATGAAGTCACTGGGGGTGAGCGTCTCAGGTGATCACTCGTGGTTAGATTGCCAAGAGTGCGCGTGGCACTCGCGGGTATTGAGGGATCACTCGAGCACTGGGGTTGTGCTCGAGTGCGCTGAGGGTCAATGCTCGAGCACAGGGGTTGTGCTCGAGTGCACTTGTGGTTGGAGTGTTGGGAGTATTGGGATCACTCTCGGGTTGTCACTCACAGGGCCTCACTTCCATGGTGCTCGAGTGCTTCTGGGGTCTCTGCTCGAGCACAGCCTCTTGTGCTCGAGTGAGAGTGTAGGTTTGTCGCGGGAGTTGCTCTCGGGCAAGCACTTCCTGCGTCTCACTCGCATATGTGCTCGAGTGAAAGCGGGAGTCATGCTCGAGCACGGCCTTCTGTGCTCGAGTGAGGGGACCAAAAATCAGTGTTTAGCTTTCTAAAGAAGGATCTTTAGGGATAGTTATCCCAACCCTTTAGGCATATGTTCAGGCATATAATGGCCATCTAAAGAGTCCAAATGAATACCAACTTAGAGTGTTATTGAACTAAAAACTTGGAAAAGGAAATTAACCAAATGTCCCTATTTTAATTATAGGATTTGACATCTGCTATCCTCGTGAGCCCACTGTGCCAGAGACCGTCAGGAAAGGATCAGGTAGTGACTTTTCTTTTGTACCATATGTGATGCATTGTATGTGTGTATTTTCATTGCTTTGCGATAAGTTCGTATGTTGTGACTTATGTGGATATGTGTAAGCACCGTCAGTCCAATAGTCCCTGAGTAGCTAACAACAGATCGGGTAAAGGTTGTAAGCCTTTCCGGCGGAGAAAGGGGATGAGGATGAGGTGTGACTATGTGATATGAGGGCCGAAAGGCTGATTGTGAGCCGAAGGGCTATTTGTGAAGGCCGACGGGCCATTTGTGAAGCCAGATAGCTATGTGGGCTATAAGGCTATGTTTACGCACTGCCACGCCAATAGTCCCTGAGTAGCTAACAACGGTTCGGGTTAGGACGGAGTGCCTTCCCGGCGGAGAAAGGGGATGAGGGTGGAGTGTGATTGTGCTGCTGTATGATGATTTGCTTACATGCTATGTGTTTATATGTGGTATAAATGTTTAGTTACTACTGGGATTCTTTTGAATCTCATTCTTTCCTTTGAACTAACCTTTCAGACAGGGCGAGTGGCTCTAAGGAGAAGCGAGCAACCCGGAGCGGTTAGAGTTTCTTAGGGACATTAGTATGGATTTTGTTGACTATTCATTTTGGATAGGGATTACTGTATTATTTTTTGGGATGTAAATAGTTTAAGTACTTAGTCTTGTAATCCCCTAAACAGGATTTGAAATTCTATGAATGTATAGATGAACCCGGGGGTTGCCGGGGTTAAATTACGAACTCTGATATTTATGAATGTAAGTTAACTGCACAGGAGATTATATTCGATAATTGAAAACAAGACCGGGATAGGAAAGAAGTTTTGAAAATTTTGTAAGTTCCTACTGTTTGGTAGGTAATTTGATAAGTTTGAACTATCCGTCGGTCTCAAACCCCTTTTCACTATGAGTTATCGAATCTTAATTACGTTAATTAATGCAGGGGGTTACAATCATAAGGACCCTTGGATCAAAGTCAAATATTCTTCCCTCTCTCTTTCCTTGTCAAGGTCGGCTATGTGTGTGTATGTGTGAAAAAAAAACTGCATCATCATCTTTCATTCTCTCTCTCATTTAACCTCCATTTTCATTGAGCTTGAGCAAGAAAGAGAAAGAGAAAAGCTTGAGTTTAGGTAAGTGAACATCTCCATATGCTCAAATGTTCTCTATTAATGTTATGCAAGAAGTTGAGAGCTTTAAACCTATGGTTTCAGAATTTCCATTGGTGGTGGTTGAGAGATTGTGAACTTTGCAAAGTGGAAGAATCAAGAAGTTGGCTTTAGAAGACATAAGAGGTGAGTAGTTGATGCACTTTGGTATGATTGCTTTGATCATTGGTTGAGTTTTGAGGACTTTGGAATTTGCCCTGATTTTTGGTAAATTTTCAAAAGCATGACTTGGTTAGTGTTTGGGTGGAAATTAGTGTCATAGAGTGTCTTTGTGCATTTGGAATTGACTTGGAATTTTGGGTTGGAATGGATTGCAATGTGTGTGTTGATTGGAGATGTTAAGGTGACATGTGGTGATTGTGGTAAAACATGCCCATGGATAATGAATATGGTCATTTTGATGGCTTTAATGTGTTCCTTGAGCCAAATTGTGTGAAAATAGTATTTGATTTGAAATTAGGGACCATTGGAAGCTAATTGGCAAAATCTGGGGAATTTGGTTAAGTCTGGAAATTTGTTAAGTTCAGAATGCTATGCAGGGACCTGACTTTGCATGACATTTTGACCTAGCAAATGATGTCTAAATATTATGAAACTTTTCAGGATTGTAGTTCATATTGCAAGCTTTCCATTCATATAAAGTTTAAGTCCTTTTGAGTTCTGTGCACAAAGTTATGAGTGTTTGAAATCAGCCAGGAGTCAGTGCCACAGTTTGGCCGCGACCCATAAGGCTAGCCGCGACCCAAAACCTTCTGGCCATGTATTGGCCGTGGCCCGTTGGGGGCTGACCTTGGCCCAATACTTTCTGACCTGATTCTGACCGCTGGCCGAGGTGGCTGGCCGGGGCCCAAATCTTTCTGTGCATTAGTTGGTCGAGGCCAACCAGTGAAAATCTGCAGTTTGAACCTTTGGAAAAGGTCTTTTGGGCAAACTTTCTCCAACCCTTTAGGCATATGTTTAGACCTAAAATAGTCACCTAAAGAGTTCAAATGATAACCAACTTAAAGTATTATAGAGAAAAGAACTTGGGAAAGAGATTGAAGGGTTGTCCCTAACTTGGTTTACAGGATTCGATATTTGCCGTCCTCGTGAGCCCGCAGTGCCAAGAAACGTCGGGAAAGGATCAGGTAGTGACTCTCTCTCTTATACTATGTGTAATGCTCTGTATGTGTGTGTTATCACTATTCTGTGGTGATTCTTTGCTGCTGCTGCGGTTATAGCTGGTGATAGCTGTCGTTTACAGCGTAAACTGTCGTTTACAGAGCAAGCTATCGTTTACAACGCAAACTGTCGTTATTGTGTTTACAGCGTAAGCTGTAGTGATGGTGATTACAGCGTAAGCTGTCGTGATTATGATTATAGCGAGAGCTGTCGTATTGTGTATACAGCCGTGAGTACTGTAGTTTGTGGTGAAAACCATGTATCTTTGAGATTGCTGCTGCTGTTGCTGGTTGTGATTTATGTACATGCTTGTGTTTATGCATTGTGTGAGTGGTTTGTTACTACTGGGATTCTCTCGAATCTCATTCTTTCCTATACTAACATTTTAGACAGGGCATGTGGCTCAAAGGAAAAGCGGCCAACCCGAAGCAATTAGGACCCGTAGGGGTATATTCGATTTTGGAGACGTTGGTTATCCATTTAGAAGTTGGGATGACTGTATATTTTGAGATATGAGTATTATATTCAGTTTTGGTTGTGAAATCCCCTAGTAGATACTTATAAACCCTCAGGTTATATATGTATAAAACCTGGGAGTTGCTGGGGATTTGATTATACACTCTGATATGAATGAATGTATATTAACTGCACAGGTAATTATATTCGAACATTGAAATTGAGACAAGGATGGGAAAAAGATTTTAAAGATTTTTGTGAAAATCACGCTGTGAGACAGCAATTTAAAATGAGTTTAAATCATCCGATGATCTCTAATCTGATTTAATTATGCGTTATCGAATTATAATTATGTGTTTAAAGTCAGGGGTTAAAGCAAGTGGATCTCGCGACAAGCAAGTAAGCAAGGACAACTAGGATTGCCGGTGGTAGTCTTAGTTTCTTTTTAGTTTTTGGTTATCATTTGGACAATTGTATATATTGGATTGACCATAGATTTGTAGTTATTGTGTAATCCCCGGTATGAAAAACTGAGATGGGCAATGATGCCTTGTAAAACTCTTGGGTTAATGATATTATCCTGGGTGAATCTCGAGAATTTTGTTAGCACTCTGATATTATATATGTGACAAACAGAATAGGCCAACTATTTTTATTTCAAATAAATGGAGATCGTATTGTACAGTTTTTGTAAAAAGTTTTTAATTGCCCTTGATCTTCCATTTACTTATAAAATGAGTTTAAACACTAATTACGGCCTAGATGATGGTAGGGGTTACAACCTACGTCTAGTCCCCAAGCTCCTCCTAAGATTTCCAATCCACTATCTTCTTGTTTAATCCAAGCACAAGAAAAGGCTTTACAACCCACAAGTTTAGCCAGGCACTTGAGAAGCATTTTACAAATCTCTCATCGAGTTACTCCCCCTTACACACTGTAAAGATACAATCTTGATGATGAAGGATTACAATCAATCTTCTCTCTCAGAAGTAAATAAAATGAACACTGAAGTACAATAAAAATAATCTCTCTCTCAAAGGTAAATGATATAGAAGTAAGAGAAATAGAGAGTATGTGCAAAGAATATTGATGTCAGGATGTTGGCATTTAGACAATGTATACACTGGGTCTCTCTTCTATTTTGGATGATCTTATATTTATAGTTGATGAGGATTGATGACCATTTTAGCATTTCAACTTGTCCGTTGGAGTGCGGTTGCTTCTTTCGTCTGTTTGCTTGAATTTGAAAACTAGATGTTATGAACGTTGATTTTCCGCTTCCGTAAAGTCACCTTTTAACTCTTCACATCATATCTTTATTGTATTCCTGAGAAATACATTAAACACTAATATAATGAAGTGTTAGAGTGATTGGAATCAAGAAGAGTGAGTTTTATAATCATTCCCATGATTGTTGGGATCTTCGAGACGTTGTTCTTTTCTCCTGGGAAGCATAACTCGAGTAGTCACTCCAGTGATCCCCTTTAAAATCAGGAAGAGAGCTTCTGGGATGTTGTCCAACTTCATCACTCAAGTGGTCACTCGAGTGATCCTTGAACATCACTCGAGTGATCTCTTGATTTTGCTTCAAAACATGACAAACTATATATCATTGAAAAGAACTCATCATTTACATTCCAATGCAACAAGAATTAGCTTGAAACTCATTGTGTAGCAAAAGTTGTGATCCAAATAGTGACTACTTTACTAGAAAGTGTTTGAATTCCCTAGTATCAACTTCCAGAAGCCATAGCGCTTAGTATATAACTCTAAATTTGACAAATTACCTATCCATGGAAAGATCGTTAAGTCTACCTTCATATAGAACTAGTTTGGTCATAATCCGATGTGTAGTTTGAGAGTTATGTTTAAAATACCAAAACTGTTTTGGTAAAAAATGCTAATTTATATGTCAACTTAAATAGATTATATCTCTCTCATTTGAACTCCTTTTAATGTGATCTTGGTGTCCATAGTTTGTGTTAGGAGTCTATTTTCATATTCCATTAGTTTCAGTTCAATCCGATATGTGGTTAGAGAGATATTACCCAAATACTGAACCTCTATCATGCTACAAAATAGAGTAAACCAGAATTCTCAGCAGTCTAGTGGTCACTAGAGTGATTCTGGATCATCGCTCGAGTGACCACTTGAGTGATCACTTCCAAAATGAGGTAGTGGCATATCACTAGAGGGATTACTCGAGTAATCACCTATCGAGGTAGCATAACTTCCATATACGTCATTTTAGCTTCATATTGACCCATTCCAACCTCCGGTATCACTTCTAAGAGCTTGAATCTTGATATTCTCATTAGTTCTTGCAAGTTCTTCTTTCTTCAATTTTCTTCTTTCCTTGCTTGGCTAATGTACAAGATATCTTCTTATTTTTCCTTTTGATGATCATTCTTCATAAGCCAACTAGATATCTTCTTGAATATCTTCAATCTTCTTCTTTCTTTCTTCTTTCTTTAATCCCTTGCCTCTTCTTGAAGATCATTTTCTATTTATAAGGCATTATAAACAAAATAACATCAACCCACTGTCAAGTTTATAACTAATCTATAAGATATACAACATTAAATATAGTATTTGGTCAATGTAGAAGATAAGTATATTATACAAACTTTTTGCTCTTTATATTTGACATCTATGTTTGACATCATCAAAACTAATCATATCTAACAACATATACAAGGATGGAATTTATGACTTCAAGGATAGATGAGACACAATATTCTACTAGAGTTGGCCCCCTAAGCCCTTCATTCTTTTGTTCATCTTTCTAGGGCTATCTGAAAGAGGAGCTTCAGTAATTTCACATGGAGCTTGCTATAGACAATGTTGAGATTATCACTTTAGTGAATGATAAGATGAGCCAGCTATGTGATTTAGTGAACCAGAACTTTAAAGTTCTATTTATGCAGCAAGAGATAGAGTAGAGGTTAAGGCATCCAGAGATGATGAATCTAAATCCTCCATAAGAGCTAGATCACCTAGACTCTCATTCATTGGATCCCTTATTTAGATAGTCTGAGTTTTAGAAGTTCTCACTTGAGATTACCAATACTAATAAGAAGCTCATTGAGATAGTGGATGTTATAATAAGGGAGTTATGTGTTATGGTGAAATCAGAATTTCCAGATAGTATTTACTAAGCAAGAGGCACATGTTAAGAGGATGGATGAATATGAAGCTTTACTCTAAGCTCATCTTTCTATCTCTTCCCCTAAGTGTCCCACAGAGACTACACCTTCAGAGCCCGTTCATACTAATCACATCACCAGATTGTGACTAGCCAATGATGCATCAATGGACTTTAGAAGATTATGACTCAAGTAATTATGACATTACTTGGGTGAGGTATTGTATTCTTATTTAATTCAAATTCTTTGAGTTGTATCACTCGAGTGAGCACTGAAGTGATGGTTAAGTAGGTTTACTCGAGTGACCATTTAAGTGATATTGGGGTATAGCTGTTAAAACCCTTGAATAGCATCATCTTTTCATACCTTAGTACTCATTTTCTCTATATAGTATTCAGTTGTTTTTCAAATTTAGGAGAGTTCTTAATTTTATTCCTCATAATGATTATTTAAGCCATGCATTCATTAAGGAGAAGCTTGACATTCACATGTGTTTTATATCTTAAAAGCTTATCTCCTTTATTTGAAGAAAATCATTATAGCATACTCATCTGCATTCACTTTCAATTGATTAGTTTTGATGATGAGTTACTCATATATTTTCTTTCCATGATCTTATTTGAATCCAAAGGGGAAATTAATTCTAAACTTGAGATATGGAGACGGACTTTGGAAAAGAAGGGTTTTTGTCTGAGTAGGAGCAAAACTGAATATATGCATTGTAAGTATGGTAAAAGACAAGGTCGAAACGAAGTGGAAGTTAAATTGGGAGAGCAAGTCATTCCACAAGTGACAAAATTTTGGTATTTGGGATCAATTACACAACAAGATGGTGAAATTGATGGTGATGTCAATCACAAAATTCAAGCTGGATGGTGTAAATGGAGAAAAGCTACTGGAGTTATTTGTGATCAAAAAGTACCTAATAAGGTAAAAGGGAAGTTCTACCGCACTGCTATAAAACCAGCAATGCTTTATGGTAGTGAGTGTTGGGCTTTAAAGGGATTACATGAGCATAAAATGGGGGTGGCCGAGATGAGAATGTTGAGATGGATGTGTAGTCATACAAGAAAAGACAAGATTCGTAATAATCATATACATGAACGAGTTGGAGTGGCCTCTATTGAAGGAAAAATGGTAGAAAGTCGTTTGAGGTAGTTTGGATATGTTCAACGAAGGCCGTTGAATGCACCGGTGAGGAGGGTGGATCAAGCCGTGTGGAGTCCTGTAAAATGAGGTCGCGGAAGACCGAAGCATACGGTTAATGAAGTCATAGAGAGAGACCTTTTGATTAATAATATACCAAAATATATGGTTTTCGATAGAACACAATGGCGTCGTGCAATCCATGTAGCCGACCCCACCTAGTAGGATAAAGGCTTTGTTGTTGTTGTTGTTGATCTTATTTGAAAATACCTTATAGAAAGGAAACTTTTGATACTCGATTGCACTAACTATTCTCCTTGCAAGAATTATTTTAACTTATGGAAGGAGAATTTGTTCAATGCAAGATTATTCCTCAATGCACTAAAAAGAGAATCTATCAACTTTGAGTAAAGATGCTTTAATGCTCAATCAAGGAAAATATATTGGCTGCAATATTCAAAGCAACAAGCGGCACAACTAGGATGATTTAGGTAGCATCCTAAGGAGTTATGAGCAGAGATTAAACTAATTAAGATATCACATAGCTACTTCAGATCCCTTGGGTATGACCATATTCATTCAGTTGAGACACCACTTGAGAAGCCAATACTTCAGTTCCCTTCCACATCTCAGAGGCTATTCATGAGCTTTCTATTGAGTATAGTTCAGAGCCTACCATTGAGCCAGCCATATTTTACTCATATGAACCTGATCCATAGAGTTGCAGTGCAAAAGTATGGTGAACACAATATCATAAATCTAACACAACAAGAAAAGAAAGAAACAAACTTCATAGAGCAATACATCAGCTTGCTGCTAAATATAAATAAGCATTTCTAAACCCTTCCTCTATATATTTTGAGAATAGTTGGCATATCTTTGATTTCAATTTGCCTTGATTATGAAAGTTTTCTTGAAAACCTCTCAAAACTATTTCACATTTGTT
The DNA here is from genome assembly GCA_963242795.1 of Inga leiocalycina. Taxonomy (NCBI): domain Eukaryota; kingdom Viridiplantae; phylum Streptophyta; class Magnoliopsida; order Fabales; family Fabaceae; genus Inga; species Inga leiocalycina. Next base: position 35,366,516 of record OY725328.1, read on the forward strand.
TTCATGAAAACATTTTTTATTTGCTTCACATTAAGAGTAAAGGATGATATGTTTCTTTTGATTTAGGGAACAGAAAGGCATTTCTAATTCAGTTTCATATTTACTTCTCTAAGAGCCTTTTCTATTTGTCCTTCAAACTTTTTGTTGATGTCAAATAAAGGAAGAGAAAGGCAAGAAAAATATGTTGCATTCAATTTATAGTCATATTCATACATATTTTTCATAAAGGATTTCCCATCATCAAAATGTTAGGATCGGTAGGCACAGTAGAAGAATTTAAAAATTTTCACCGATCCTAATCGAGGATCTATCAACGGCGTTTAAACCAAGTTGGAAGGATTCATACCTTTTGATGATTCAGAGTTTTCACAATCTCTTGGAGCCAACACGTCAGGTCCGCTCCCTCTACCGGTATCCACACGAATGCTCTCCAACCGAGACTGCGTGCTAGCGCCTCTAATGTCTCCTAGGGTTTCACTTGCGGCTCTCAATTCTCTTGTGTGTATGAATATATCTACTCTATCAAGTTTATAACCTATGAGGGCTATTTTCAAATTTCAAAATTAATCATCATTAATTTCTAAATTAATTAACAATTAATTATCTTGATGAGCTAATTAAATAAATTCAGTTTAAATTAAATATGTCCAACAGTTTTAATTTAACCTATTTATTTAATCCAATTAAAGAGCCATTAGATTTAATTTATCTTCATAAATTAAATCTGAGATACTATATCTCTATCATGTTAGTTATTAAATTTAATATATATCTTAATAAATTAAATTTAAAACTAACACATTATAATAATATAATATAATATATATATATACATAAATATATATAAGATATATATTTCAAAAATATATATATCTATATCATATTATTAAATATAATAATATCATATAATATATATACATATATATATAAGATATATATTTCAAATATATATATATATCTATATAAATGAATTTTATATTATATATATATATAAATAAAAAATTCGTCCACTCTAAATTAAACATTATCTCGTGTTGGACCATTCTTGTGTGCGACCTTGTAGGCCCATATGAAGTTGGCAGTGGGCCAATAACTATACTAACCTAAAAGTCGCAAGCGGCCTCTAGCAAGACATTACGACTACCCAATTCATATGAGGATCGTTATCACGATGCAACCTGTCATGCAACCATGTCACGTCCCTTTTGTCACACGATATATCGATCAAGGATAAAGCATGGATAATGTCATCCTCTTGTTCCTGACCATTACTTTCTTGATTCCTGAGTAGCCTGATAACAGAGACAGAAACTCCTTTCATCATAATATGCCCATACATTTCTCAGACTCACTCATCGAGGGGCCCAGTAATATCTCTCTACTAATGTGTGGGACAAATTCCATCTTGATCATTCATATTCCTCTGCATGAAAAACCACCAAGCCCGATCGTAGCCTTTATCATCACCCGGTCAAAAGTGACTTTTGACTAGTTCAAAGCTTAGCAACTCTCATGTAGGAATCCATGATGACCTCAGGTCTAAGGGCATTGTGACGTGGTTATACATGAGAAAAGCTTATGACTTGATCCATGTAGCTTTCTCATAGTAGGTCGGTCCAGCACCTTGTACTCTTACAAGTGCCTAAATCTTTGATTCGTATCTCTATATCTTATCAAAGTCATACTGGTCTTGTTTCATCTCTGCTCCCGCATAGATGATGACCGACCAGGGACATTTTAGGAAAATTTTTATGAATTATCCAAGGATACAATTATCACAGTTAACATGCAAATAATATGATAACAGAATAGATAAATTTCATTAAAATAATAATGTTCAAAGTACAATGATTGGCCCTTAGGGCACAATTTCCAATACAAAAAGGGGGAGAATAATAGATATGATTAGTTTTGATGATGTCAAATATAGATGCTAAATATTCAGCGTAAAAAGTTTGCATAATGTATTTACCTTCTACATTGACTAACTAATATATTTAATGTGAAATATATAGATTAGTCAAGCAAAGAAAAAATATATCAAGTTAAAAATGGAGATTGATAAAAAAAAAAAGGATATTGGAGAATGAAGTTATCAACTATAAGGAGAAGTAGTCAATAAAAGAAAGAAGTTATTGAGCTAGGTTATAGAGAATGACCATCAAGAGGAAAAACAAGAAGAAAAAGTGAAGAAAGAATAACCTTCATCATAGTGAGTCAAAGAAAGGAAGAAGTTATCAAATTGGAATGATAAAAAAGACAGAGATTAAAGAAAGAAGAATTTGCAAGATCTAATCAGAATATCAATATTCAAGCTGTTAGATGTGATATTGAAGGTCTTTATGGTTAAATGGTGGTTGAAATGAGTCAATTCAAAGATAAAATGACTTATATGGAAGTTATACCAACTTGCCACTCGAGTGATCACTAGAGTGGCACCTCTAGAGGAAATCACTTCAGTGAAATTCATCATCACTGGCAGTATCACTCGAGTAATGTGCTAATGATGACCACTCTCATGTGCTCTGTTTTCGTTCAGCATGACATATGTTCGATATTTTGGACATATATCTCAAACCACACATCTGATTGTGATAAAACTTGTTGCATATGAAACTAGACTTAAAATACGAAACACAAACAAAAAGTTCAAGTTTAAAGCAATTTAGATGAAAGATATGAGTTTTAGAAGATGGCACTTGAAAGCAACGCTGTATTTTAGAATAGGTTTAGTATTTTGGACATGTCTCTCAAACCACATATTAGATTATGACGAAACTTGTTGCTTTTGAAACTAGACCTCAAATTCAACACACAAACACAAAGATCAAGTTCAAAGGAGTTCAAATGAAAGATATATGAGTTTCAGAAAATGACACTTGAAATCAACAATATATTTTGAAACATGTTCAGTGTTTTGGACATATCTCTCAAACCACACATCCGATTGAGATGAAACTTGTTCCATATGAAACTAGATTTTAAATGAGAGACATAGGCACCAAGACCAAGTTCAAAAGAGTTCAGATAAAAGAGATATGAATTTTGAAAGTTGGTGCTCGAAATTAACATTGTATTCTAAACCAGACATTACAAATTGGATCATAACTTTTGAAACACAATGTATTTGGGATCAAATCCAATTGCTGTGAAAAGCAGACTTAAAGAGCTTTCTAATTATAGGCCATTTACCCTGTTTGGAGTCAAAATGACCTCATCACTAGAGTGACCACTCGAGTGATGACTTGAGATCATTTGAGTTACCACTCAAGTGATGTGTCAAAGAGCATCACTTGCAAAGTACTCGAGTGATACATCAACTAATCTAGTTTAAATTACTCAAGTGATTACACGAATAATGCCATTTGTGAATCACTAGCACAACACTCATGATCCATCTAGCGATGCTTCCCTAGAAAATAAAACATCACTTCAAAACTTCTAAAAATAATTGGAATGATTGTGTACCTTGTTCTTCTTACTTCTAATATTTCTAACTCTTCTTTATATTAGTGTTAAGTATTTTCCAAGTAATCAAACCACACGAATTGGAAAAAGCACTTTTGTGTCAAAAGTTTCCAATAGCTATTTCAACAGTCATATTTCGTAGCCTCAACGGTAAGAAGAAAAGTTCAACGGTCATCAATTTTCATCAACTATAAATAGAAAAGCATTCAAAGATAAGATGAGAGCAACTATGCCAAAATGTTAAAATCATGAAGCACCCACTTCAACTCGAATACTCTCTATTATTTTCTAACTTTGATATCATTTACCTTAGAGAGAGAGAGATTAGTTGTATTGTACTTTAAAGTTCATCTTATTTATTTTTGAGAGAGAAGATTGATTGTAATCCTTCATCATTAAGGTTGTATCCTTACAGTGTGTAAGGGGGAGTAACTCGATGAGAGGTTTGTAAACAGACTTTGCAAGTGCCTAGTTAAACTTGTGGGATTATAGTGGTTCTAAAATATCCGGTTAAACTTGAGGAAGATATTGGATTGAAATTTCAAGAGGAGCTTAGGGATTGGACATAGGTCATTGTGGATTGGACTGAACTAGGATAAATCACAGTTTGCATCATCTCTTCCCTTAACTCTTATATTTCTAGCATATATGATTTAAATAACTAACTATGGTTTTATAATTCTTTACTTTGATACTTATTGATTTCATAAGATGTGAAAAGAATTTCAAAGTTCTTAAGTTTTTATCGTACACCCAATTCACCCCTTCTTGGTATCAGCCGGTCTAACAATGTTCAGTGTTGACTTGGATGGTGGGTTAGAGGAAGGAATATTAGGTGGGAAATGTATAAACACGATGGTTGTTAAAAAAAGAGAAATTTTTAGATCAATTGTTATGAAAACTGGTTTTAAAGGTTATACCTTTAAGACCAGTTTTCAAAACAAAAGGTCTAACAAAAGTTTTTAGACTAGTCTAAAAAGTCAGTCTTTTTATACTGGTTTTCAACACAACCAGTCTAAAAAGTGATTTTTAAGACCGGTTAAGAAGTAACAAACTTTTTAGATTGGCTATATCAAAACCTCGTCCAAAACCGGTAACCGGTCTAAAAAGTAATAGATTTTTTAGGTCAACTGTATCAAGACCTCATCCAGAACCGATCTAAAAAGTCATTTTTACCCAGTTTTAAAAGTGATTTTTCCACCAGAGTATATCGGTTGCTGATGTGGAAGATGAAAATTAAGCCTCTTAACAGGTAGAAAGTTGTGGTGGATATCAAATCAAAAAACTCTCCATGAAGCTTTGCATGAAGAGATGTACCTACAATTGAGGTAATGAGAAATTCCCTTGAGTGCTTGTTGAGAACTTGCTGCATCACTATTGTTGTATATGCATATGATGACACGATTATTACCCTTACTTATGTATTTGAAAAGGTACTTCATTGCGTGAGACTGATTTGTCTTTTCTACGTTTAGATGACTGAGAAATAACTTCAGCAACCTAGGATTGTATAAAACAACAAATTTGTTATCATGCTCTACGCCTTTCCTAGTAATCGTGCGCTCATCATTTCTCCTACGATATGTTTGATAGCCATTTTCACCCAATAGTTTACAATCGCCATATCTTTTTGGGAAGTATTTCAAACATCTACCGTCCTTCAAACAAGGTGCACTTCTAGCCAATCTATTGTGTGGCCCATACACCATGTAGCTTCCAACTAATTCATATAGCTCTAGATCATAATCTTTATTTGGTATCTCAAATTATATCATCTTGTCAACATTAGATGGTGTCCTCAGTTTATTAGCTTCCGCCAACCATAATATAATGTGCGCGTGTGGCAATCCTCTTTTTTTGAAACTCAATAGTATATACTTCAACATTCATTTTAATATTATCGTTAGCACAATTGATTGAAGATGACATAAGAAACTAAAATATGAACAATTAAGATGTCATAAACAATGTTTCATTCATAGTAAGATAATTGGTAATGTTTAAAGTTCATATAGTTTTTTAGTTGTTTACAATATCCAACATAAAATGTAGGTAGAAAGGAAAAAATATGTATTCGGAGGAAGATTGAGTTTAGATAAATTCAATGAAGTTACTTAACTAAAGACATTGCATCTTTGTATTTATATTCAACAACTAAACAAAGTGAAAAGCATTGTATGAAGTGATTTAACTAATAACATTGCATCTTGTAGATAGGATTAAATATATAGGCCTTAGAAACAAAATGAAGTGACTTACTAATTATTACAGTTCGTTTTACATCACTAATAATGAAGCGCGCAGGGCTAAATATGGTATAGGCCTATATCCAATAGAAAGCGTAGAAACACATAAGGTATCATTTATTGTCTCAACTTTATGAACAAATTTGGCAACCATTCAGTTAATTTTCCTAGACAACATTTAAGTTATGAAATTTAGCCAAGCGAGCATTATTTACAAAATTAAATATATGTAGTAATTCAGAATATTGTTTCAAACTTATACCTACTTTGATTGTGCCAAAGATCTTCTCATCCTTCAATGTCTGCATTAATTTGTGCATTTTGACATAGAATATCCTGCTTAAAACTTCTGGTTTCTCACAAGCCTTTAATCCATCTTGTCATAATGACGTGTAATCTCAGGCCACATTGGGTTGCATGTGAATGTTATAAATATATATAGGTAGCCAGCCCAACCACATATGGCTATAGCATCTTGGTAGTTTTGTATCAAATATCTAGCTCCACTTGTGAACGACAAGGGCAGTATAACTCGCCTTCTAGTTAACGAAGGATCTATTTCTCCCCTTGTTATTGCATCCATGATTCTACTGTACAGATCAATTGACAACTCCTTCTAATGCTTTCTGATGTAGTAAAGCCCATCACTTTTGACCATTGAGTAGCCATCAACAATAAATTGTTGAAGTAATTTTTTCCCATGCAAAATCACCGAACACTTAGACTTCTTGTGCATTAAATGAAATGCCACATACTCCCTAGGTGTCAACCTTTTCTTTTTCTTAGTTTTTGACAAAGACTCCTGAGTGTGTTCTATGGTAGAGTCGTATCCATTACGTCCATAGTGGAAAAATAATGGATACTGAAGTGGTAAGTAAGCCATATGTAACTCATTGATCCTTTATAGCGCTCCACTTTGTTTCATGACAATTATGTCACGTTTAGTATAGGCCTTGTCAAAATCACTGACAATCAATACTGCCAACTCATAAGCTATTGGCATATTAAAATGCCTGCTATCTCCACTTGAGTTGCTATTTCTAATTAGCCGTATGCTAATTTCATGCACACTATTATGCTTAATAATATCTACAACTAATCTATACAAAACTATTATGCTTGTCAAGACATTCTTCTATTGACTTAATGATCGTTAGATTCATATTTTCTATGCCACCATTACGACTACAACGTAAAATGGGATTATCAGAATATGAAGTCTAAGGAAAGTAATGTGAGAATTCATTAGCTGAATAGGTAGAAAACGTTGAACAACAACTAACCTCATTGCTAAAATTTGATTTGCTACTTCATTGTCAGTGTCGTAAATGTACAATTGAGCGTAGATAGGAGGATTTCCCTAAGGGGGTAATAAGCTACCAATCAAGTGGTGATTTTGTCCATAAAGGATAAATGAATAAGGACCTTCGCCCCTAGTATTCATAGAATGGGTGATTCTTCCTTCTATCGAAGTGAAACATAACATATTATTCTAAGACCGAATGTATTCATATTATTGTAAGACCGAATGTGTTTCATGAAATTTTTTGAATATGGTGAACATTTGTTAAAGAATAGATTTTCAAGCTCTTTAGGTGGATTTTCTAAGAAAGGGACAATTTTCTTCCTATGTCCATAATGCATTTCGAATTGAGGTCTCGCTGTATTATTTACTCTTTTTAAACTCTCTCCCAAAACCACATCAAAGCACCACAAAATTCGCACTTGCAAACAGCATCACCGTCTTTTAAATAACTTGAATGGAATGTAGTGACCAAGTTGGTGCAAACTCTGTAACCTCACCATGCTCATTAGGTTCTTAATCATTTGTATCCTTAATACCTGCAACAAATGAATATATTAGTTCATAATCAATTTCTGAATTAATGCTATAGGACATTATAACTACACAACTACAGAAGGGACTTTTAACAACCGTTTTTTTGCCCTTTAGACGACTGTTTTTAGGGGGATGTCTATATTAGAGTCGTTGAAAATTCGAGAAAAGAAGACTATTTTCAAACAGTCGTAGTATTAGAGATACAATGGCTGTTTTATCTAAAATAGTCGTTGTATCTTTTTTTTAACGTTTTACTCCTTACAACCAAGACAATTGGTGGGTTATCTCCATATTATTATAAGTCTCCCCCACGTCCATCTCCTACACCATCCCCTTCTGCTCCTCCACCATATGTCTACAAGACCCCACCTCCTCCATCCCCTTCACCATAGCCTCCATACTACTACAAGTCCCCATTTGCTCCATCCCCTTCACCATTGCCTCCATACTACTACAAGTCTCCCCTCCTACTGACTCCATCTTCGTTGCCTCCATACTAGTAGATGAACCTATCCTAACGAGTTCTCTAACCTGTACATTGTTATCTTTAAAAGAAAAAACCAGATCTACAAACCATTATCTCATGATTAACTCTCTAGCTTCCCCTATTACTCATGGAAGTGAAAATCACATGTTAATTTTTCTATCATGACATATAACGCATATATCATCATAACATCATTTCAATGTGCAAACTTCAACTCTCAATGTAAATCATGACATGCATATGGCCAAAGAGATGATGACATGCTTCCATGAAATCCCTATTCTTCATCATCATTTTCCAAAGTATTCTCTATAAAGCATAATGCCTTAACAAATTCAAAGTACTCATAAATAAGAAACTAGGAAAAGTATTCAAATATGCAAACTTATATAGCACTGTACAAAACCACTACACTATAAATAAACCTCTACACATCATCACCCCTCTATGTGTTGTAGAAGATGTCTTGACAATAGGTCTCGGATCAAATTAATGTCTTCGATTGTGTATGGGTCCTGATTAACAAAAATCTGTGTGTAAAATGGAGAATATGTTAACATAAATAAATAAATTGAATGAAATAACTAACAATTCAATCACATGAAAAGAAATGAAATTCAATTGAGAATCAAGAAATGATCACTTGTTCAAAATTTGTAGTAAGGCCATTGAAAATGATGTTATACATATATAGTATAACATAGAAGCTGCACTCAATTTTCCCTGCTTGCTGAGGACACTATACATCAAAAGCAAACAGTAAAAAGAATAAAGGCCTATGTAAAGCAATAGTCAATCGAAGAACTTGAATGTAAAGAACTTATGTTTGGCTGGAACCACTTTGTCGGACCACCTTTACCTTCACGCTTCCCACCTATTATATATATGTCTTCAGTTCACTATAATAATTAAAATGATAAACAAAAGACATTAAAACAATTGAGTACAATCAAAAATCAATGACTGACAAATAAATTTACTTACGTGTTAAAAATGTTTTTGATATCTGCGTCTAGCTTGCGACCCAATGAGTCAAACCAAAAGATGATGTTGATCGAGGGATAAGGAACACAAAGACTCCAATGATAACTATAATCACATGCATATATAGATTAAAATGAGGTTAGATAACATGATACTGTTTAGCAAAGTGAACATGTATAAATATATCAAATAAAGTTACTTGCCCTTCAACAATTGGTGCTAGATAACAAGGCAGCTGACTCTCGCCTATTGTATAGCCTACACAGCTTATCCAATCTTCCAACCTCTGGTTATTATGTCGTGACATATTGCCAGGACATAAGAAGCCATATGTAGTGTCGAGCCCTCATTCAGCACACAGTTTGTATAAGAAGCTACCACATAAATGAATTGAGAAATGACTCAATAAATGTAGAAACCTAAAACCCCTAAATATCAATGCATTAATTACAATTAAAAATTATAACTAAACTCACATGATTGCAAATGTGATACATCCTATGTCTATCTCCTCCAAAGATAAGAACTCTCTAATACCTTTGTTATCAAGTCCATAATTATACGAGATTCTGCGACCTACAATCTCACAAGGCATCTGCAAGTTGACCTTGTTTATGTCTTGATGAATATTTTGCAGTGCTAAAAAGGGAAATTTTGTTGCATCATCTTTTTCCTAGTAAGACATAAAATAAAGATTATAAGTAGAATGTCAAAGATCAAGTAACAGTAAGGTGTTTCCTACCATTAGAGGGACTGGCACAGTCTGAACAAGATATCTAGGCCACAAGATTAAAGATCATGTTGCCTGACCTAGTCTGGCAACCTCACCATCAGGGAACCGGACATCTACACCTTCCTCTCCCAATCGAACATTTGTGACATTGACCTTATGTTTACCTCCTAGATTTGGTTATTATGGTAGGTGGTGGCATATGTGTATACAACAGCATCAGTAACAGTACGCGGGTATGTGACTTCCAAATACATAGTGCAAGGTTCTCCGGGCTCTAGTGAAGGACCAGAGTGCCATGTCCAACCTCTGGTAGATTGTAACTGCCTTTGGTGCTAGGAAAGGCCAGGGATTCCTGAGTAAGAGAAATGAAAGAATTAATTAAAATAACATAAGGAAAAACTCTGTTATATTAAATGAAATTATTTACAAACTTCAAATCTAGGCTCCACGTTACACATCCCGCCTTGCATGTGAGACAACACCATCGTACTCATCTCACCATGTAGCTCACTCAACAACTCTTCTTTAAGCTCATCTCTAAGTGATTGACGTATTTGTAATGCTAGCTCTGCTAGGATTTCCTCTCGAACCCTTGCCACAAACTCCTGACTCATTTCACCATGTCCATAAGCTTGTGAACCTCGTCCAAAGTATTTAGAGAGACCAACTCCCTTTGACTCCCCTCTAACTTGACCAGGGTGATCTAGATTCCCAATTGTTGTTGCTAAGATGTCCATCCTTCCAGTTTAAGTGAAAGAACCCTAGCTGCTCTGCTCTTCAAGTCATCCTGCAGCATACAATAGATAAATAGAAAGTAATTACATGCAATCTTACTAGGAAAATGAAACACACTTAAATATACTTGTTATTAAATACTCACAATCCTTTTAGCGATATCAGTAACGACTGGATTTATATATTTTTCTCCCTTTATTCTCCCTACTTTCCATTTCTTGTGACGTGGGGGAGGAGGTGGCGCCTGCAAGACAATACTAGGATCTGCTCGGGCTGCTTCCTCTAATTTTTGCAATTCAGCCTGCATAATCTTCTTTTCGAGCTTCTGATAACCTCTACGCGACATGTAATGCGGATAATTGTTTTTCGCTCGCCTCTCTTTATTTGCTTGACTTAATTTCTATATAAATAAAGAATAATGATAACTGAGTTAGCGATGTCAAGTAAGTTCAACTAAAATGTTTAACACTAAGATGAACAAAATGTACCAAGAAATTGGGATCCTGACGTGATGCCACAAACAACCTCTAGTCATTTGGAGAAAGAAACGAATACTCTTTGCAAGGATCCTCATGACTCCTTGGCCCTCAAATGTACTTGGTTGTGATCGTGGACTTGAAATCTTTCCATCACTCAAGAACTTCCCCCATCCAATGCTTGTACATCTGCCTTGTATTAGGAACATCATAGGTTTGCTACAAAACAAAATATATATTAGTTATATATGAAAAAATAGAAATAGAGATAGAGATAACAATACAACTTTACATACCAAAAGTTGATCCCAAATCATAGCCTTCGTCTCCTTTGAAACTTCCCTCCAGGTAGGAATTAGAACACTAACTTTGCTCCGAACCAAAAAGCCAACTTAGCTAATGAACTTGTCTCCCTCTTCACCGATAGGTTTTAAATCAACATCAAATTCCATATGAACCCTTGCCTATTCTTCATTATGATGTTTGACCAACGACTGTAGCTTTGTGCTTCCTTTAACCTTTTTCTTAATAAGTAAGCAAACAGAGTCGCTCGAATTTGAACGTGACATGATCCTGCTAAGGAATAAATGTGACATATGATAAGTAAATTGAAATTACATGCATACTTTAAACAATTCAAAATCTTACTAAGAAATAAATTTGACATATGATAAGTAAATTGAAATTACATGCACACTTTAAACAATTCAAAATCTTACTTTAAGTGTTTTCCTATATTCCTTCACAATGATCAACTCTAACTACATATTCATTATCATCTACCAATCCACTTCAAATGGCATAGGCGGATTTGTAGTAAAAGGCGGTGTGTCGTCAAGATTCAAACTCGGATCACCATCCTTCTATTTTTTACTTTGGAGTACAATAGACAAATTTTCAATTGCTGGATCAATGACATAAAACACTTGTTTTGCTAAACTTGTTAGAATGAATGGCTCATCTTTATAACTGACTCTTTCAAGATCAACTAAGGTAAATCCAAATTGATCTATTTCAACAGCATTATTGTTAACCCACTTGCATTTGAATAAAGGAACTCTCAACTTAGTGTAGCTTATCTCCCATATGTCTTCAATAACTCCATAATATACCATAGATGCCAAAATGGGGTTTTTGTCTTTTGAACTAGAAAAGTGCATTGATTCAGCTACCACCATCACCCCATTATTTTGCATAGTACTTCTGTTATTCTGGGCTTTTATTTAGAAAAAATACCTGTTTATAACAAAGCCACTCCAAGTTATGACCTTAAAACAAGGCCCCCAAGCTAACATTTGATTGTCTCAGACACATTGGTCTCATGCGCTATCTTATCCTTAAACCACTCTATGAAAGTATTGTTTTGCTCATTAGCTATCTGCATGTCATTTTTTCTTGGATATTTCTCCTTTAAACTCTTTCTGTGTTTGGCTAAGTACGGCTGAATGTCTTCTGTATTATTCAAGATATATAAGTGTGCTTGCAAAAACCTCTTAATGATGCATACTCTTCACTTTAAGCCCTCGTGTTCCCTTACTTGTACCCTTTTCATGATGATATTGGGCCTTTGACCTTGATAGATATTCTTTGCAAAAGTTCATAGCCTCTTCAATGACATATCTTTCCACAATTGAGGCTTCAAGTCGATAAGGATTTTTGGAATACCCTTTTAAGTTCTTCATGTATCGCTCGAAAGGGTATATCTACCTTGGATAAACTGGGCCGTATAGTCTTACCTCCCTTATCAGATGAACTATTAAATACACTATTATATCAAAGAATGTGGGAGCAAAATGCATCTCTAGTTGGGATAGAATAGTATAATCCTCATTTTCCAATTCGTCTAACCTTGCGATGTCAACAACTTTACTACAAATAGCATTGAAGAAATTGCACAACCTTGTTATCGTGCTTCACACATCATCTTTCGTAATGCCTCTAATAGCTACTGGTAATAGTTGTTGCATCAAGACATGACAATCATGAGACTTCATTCCAACTAACTTCAAACCTTCCATTGACACAAGCCGGCTCACATTAGAAGAATACTCTTATGGCACCTTAATGCTGTGTAAACACCCACACAAACTTCTTCTCTTAGCTTTTGACAATGTATGTGTTGCTGGCTCCATATACGCTCTCTTACCATCATCTCTTAGTTATGGATACAATCGTTCTCTTATTCCCATTTCAACCAAGTCTAGTCTCACACTAATTACATCTTTAGTTTTCCTTGCTATGTGCAAAAGCGTACCAACAAGGCTATCACATACATTTTTTTCCACATACATCAGATAAATACTATGTCTCATATCAAGACTACACCAATATGGAAGATTAAAGAAAATTGACCTCTTTTTCCATATGTTCTTCTCACCCGTAGTCTTTTAATTTTTACCAAAAGTGATATTGATTCTTTCCACCCGACTATAAACCTTGTCTCTAATTAATGGCTTCGGAGCCATTTCATTCTCCGCAAACCATTAAAAGCCTTCTTTAGCCTACGGTATGGATGGAATCGAGGAAGAAATCGTATATGACCAAGATAGACCGTTTTTCTATCGTGCTTCAGTTAATGGAACTGTGTGCTTGCTTCACATATCGGACATGCTTTATGACCCCTGACACTATAACCTGACAAGTTCCTGTATGCAGGGAAGTCATTAATCGTAGTGAAAATCATTGCACGTAGCTTAAACGACTATTGCTTATATGCATCAAACACATCTACACCATCCTCCCATAACTTCTTTAAGTCCTCTATCAAAGGTGCCAAGTAGACATCAATATTGTTCCCTAGCTATTTTGCTCCCAAAATCATCATAAAAAGTATCATATACTTGTGTTTCATACACAACCAGGGAGGTAAGTTGAAAATCACCAACAGAACCGGCCATGCACCATGTGTACTGCTAAAAGTATCATAAGGATTGATTCTATTCATGCACAGCCCAAGCCGAAGGTTTCTAGGCTTGCTACAGAATCCGGGATACATTTCATCTACTTTCTTCTATTGTGGAGAGTCAGTTAGGTACCGAAGGTATTTTCCATCACAAACTCTGTCATCATAAGGCCATCTCAACTTCTTTGCTTCTTTCATATTAGCAAACATTTGTTTGAACCGCGGTATGATTAGAAGATACAACAAAACCTTTAAATGTTGCTTTTTAATTGTCTCATCACCATACCTATTACCTTTCTTCACTTTATATCTAGAAGTTTTACATTTTGGACACTCACTTAACCCTTCAAACTTATTTCTGTACAATACACAGTCATTATGGCAAGTATGTATCTTTTTATACTCCATACCCGTCGTAGATAATATTTTCTTGGCCTCATACATACAATTTGGAAATATATTATCCTCTAGAAACATATCACACAACAATTCAAGTAATAATGTGAAACTACTATCGGTCCATCCATAAGTTACCTTTAAGTTGACCAAGTGCAAAATGCCTGACAAGCGTGTATACTTAGTACACCCAGGGTACAAAGGTGTCTCTGCATTACTCCGTAAGCTATCATATACAGGCGATTGTGCAAAACATTCTACCTCAACATCGTGAATCATTTTCTCCATTCTATTGTCACACCAACCTCCAAAACTTCCTTCTCGTGGGATACACAAGTGTTTCTTCCTCACCATGGCATATTTACCTTGTGTACCGAAGATTTATTCCATCACAAAATAAGTGATCTCGTATATCATCAATATCACGTAGACTCTTATTTAAACACTTCACACATGAGTAAAAATACTTCCCATTTTTACTAGGCGCATTCATTCTAGCAAATTTAATAAACTCTTCCACCCCATTATCATATTCTTCACTAGTTCTCAAAGCATTCATCCAACGATGACCCATTTTACTACTACCTATGCCATTTTCAACAATACTCAATTTTAGACCAATTGTCATTATGATATGAATATGGATCAAGAAAAGGGATGCCTTGCTCATTTTTCTAAAATTTCACCAGCTTTTGTGCTAAAAAGTAAGACATCAAAAAATTCAAACAACAACCTAATTAACAAGCATAGAACTGTGTGTTAGAATCGGTAGGCACAGTAGAAGAATTTTAAAAATTTTCACCAATCTTAATCGAGGATCTATCAACGGCGTTTAAACCAAGTTGGAAGGATTCATACCTTTTGATGATTCAGAGTTTTCACGATCTCTAGGAGCCAACACGTCAGGTCCGCTCCCTCTACCGGTATCCACACGAATGCTCTCCAACCAAGACTGCGTGCTAGCGCCTCTAATGTCTCCTAGGGTTTCACTTGCGGCTCTCAATTGTCATGTGCATATGAATATATCTGCTCTATCAAGTTTTATAACCTATGAGGGCTATTTTCAAATTTCAAAATTAATCATCATTAATTTTGAAATTAATTAACAATTAATTATCTTGATTAGCTAATTAAATAAATTCAGTTTAAATTAAATCTGTCCAACAATTTTAATTTAACCTATTTATTTAATCCAGATAAAGAGCCATTAGATTTAATTTATCTTCATAAATTAAATCTGAGATACTATATCTCTATCATGTTAGCTATTAAATTTAATATATCTTAATAAATTAAATTTAAAACTAACACAATATAATAATATCATATAATATATATATATATCTACATATATATATAAGATATATATTTCGAAAATATATATATCTATATAATATTATTAATGAATTTTATATTATATATATATATATAAATATAAAATTCATCCACCCTAAATTAAACATTATCTCGTGTTGGGCCATTCTTATGTTCGACCCTGTAGGCCCATATGAAGTTGGGAGTAGGCCAATAACTATACTAACCCAAAAGTCGCAAACGGCCTCTAGCAAGACATTACGACTACCCAATTCATATGAGGATCGTTATCATGATGCAACCTGTCATACAACCATGTCACGTCCCTTTTGTCAAACGATATATCGATCAAGGATAAGGTATGGATAATGTCATCCTCTTGTTCCTGACCATTACTTTCTCGATTCCTGAGTAGCCTGATAACAGAGACAGAAACTCCTTTCATCATAGTATGGCCATATATTTCTTAGACTCACTCATCGAGGGGCCCGGTAATATCTCTCTACTAATATGAGGGACAAATTTCATCTTGATCATTCATATTCCTCTGTATGAAAAACCACCAAGCCCGATCGTAGCCTTTATCATCACCTGGTCAAAAGTGATTTTTGACTAGTTCAAAGCATAGCAACTCTCATGTAGGGATCCATGATGACCTCAGGTCTAAGGGCATTGTGACGTGGTTATACATGAGAAAAGCTTATGACTTGATCCATGTAGCTTTCTCATAGTGGGTTGGTCCAGCACCTTGTACTCTTACAAGTGACCAAGACTTTGATTCGTATCTCCATATCTTATCAAAGTCATACTGGTCTTGTTTCATCTCTGCTCCCGCATAGATGACCGACCAGGGACATTTTAGAACAATCTTTATGAATTATCCAAGGATACAATTATCACAGTTAACATGCACATAATATGATAACAGAATGGAGAAATTTCATTAAAATAATAATGTTCAAAGTATAATGATTGGCCCTTAGGGCACAATTTCCAACATCCTCCCACTTGCCCTAGGTGCAATCATTAATTTGTCTAATTCCCATTGCCCTAACATGACGCTCATGCTTTGCTGTGCAAGTGACTTAGTAAGAGGATCAGCAACATTATCTTCTCCTGCTACTTTACATATCTTTATATCACCTCTATCATTAATTTCTCTAATAAGATGAAATCGCCTGAGTATATGCTTGGTTTTTTTATGTGACCTAGGCTCCTTGGCCTGTGTAATAGCACCGCTATTGTCACAGAACAAATCTATTGGATTTGAGATGGTAGGCACCACCCCTAGTTCAGTAATGAACTTTCTGATCCAAATGGCTTCTTTAGCTACATCTGATACTGCTATATACTCAGCTTTTGTTGCAAAATCTGCTATAGTGCTCTGCTTGGAGCTCTTCCATCTTATTGCTCCACCATTCAGGAGGAATACATATCCAGATTATGATTTAAGGTCGTCTTGGTCAGTTTGGAAACTTGCATCTGTGTAACCGGATACGCAGAGCTCATAATCCAATCCACCATAGACCAAAAATAAGTCATTAGTCCTTCTTAAGTACTTTAGTATATTCTTGACGGCAGTCCAATGACCCTCACCAGGATCT
Source organism: Inga leiocalycina (assembly GCA_963242795.1). Classification (NCBI taxonomy): domain Eukaryota; kingdom Viridiplantae; phylum Streptophyta; class Magnoliopsida; order Fabales; family Fabaceae; genus Inga; species Inga leiocalycina. The sequence goes on from OY725328.1 coordinate 35,383,701, forward strand.
TGTTTGTATCTGCTGGTCATACTTAAGGCAAACGAGACATCCGGTCGAGTACATAACATGGCATACATGGTGGATCCAATGGCCGAGGCATATGGAACCTTACTAATGCGATCTCGCTGATCAGGTGTACTAGGACATAGATCCTTGCTAAGATGGATGCCATGAGACATGGGCATGTAACTCCTTTTTGAATCATGCATACTGAACCTATGCAGTATCTTGTCTATGTATGTGCTTTGACTTAGGCCTATTAGTCTTTTGGATCTATCCCTATAGATCCTAATCCCTAGGATATAGGTGGCTTCACCTAAGTCTTTCATTGAAAAGGACTTTACTAACCAAGACTTGACACTCTGCAAGGTAGGAATATCATTCCTAATGAGTAGGATCTCATCTACATAAAGCACTAGAAATACAACTATGCTCCCACTAACCTTCTTATAAACACAAGGTTCATCGATGTTTTGAATGAATCCAAACTCTTTAACTACTTCATCAAAACGATGATTCCAGCTCCGAGATGCTTGCTTCAATCCATAAATGGATCTTTGAAGCTTGCAAATTTTACCAGAGTCCTCTGGACGCACAAAACCTTCAGGTTGTGTCATGTACACATCCTCAAGCAGCTTTCCATTAAGGAAGGCTGTTTTGACATCCATCTGCCATATTTCATAGTCATAATATGCTGCAATGGCAAGAAGGATTCTGATTGATTTGGCCATTGCAACTGGGGAAAAGGTTTCATCATAGTCTACACCATGAGTTTGAGTAAATCCTTTTGAAACTAGTCGTGCCTTGAAGACATTTACATTGCCATCCATGTCATTTTTCTCCTTGAAAACCCATTTGCACCCGATGGTTTTACACCTTCAGGTGGATCGACTAAGGTCCATACCTGATTGTTGTACATGGATTGCATTTCAGACTTCATGGCATTTAGCCATTTCTTAGAGTTTGGTCGCACTGTGGCTTCTCGATAGGTGGTGGGCTCATTTTGCTCAATGAGCAACACATCACGGCCTTCAATAATTAGAAATCCATATCTCTGAGGTTGATGTCGTGTCCTATCAGATCTTCGTAGACATTGTGTTACTTGAGGAGGATCAGCAACTTGTTGTGAGTCTTCTCTAATTTCCATCTGTGGTTCTGTACCATCTTGTGGCTCTTGAATTTCTTCGAGATGTACGTCGCTCCCACTGGTTGTTTTAGAGACAAACTCTCTTTCTAGAAACTTGCCATTTCGAATAACAAACACTTTGTTATCGGTGGGATTGTAGGCATAGTATCCTTTCGTTTCTTTAAGATACCCCATGAAAAGACACTTTATGGATCTGGGTGCTAATTTATCAGAGGCTTGTTGCTTAACATATACCTCACATCCCCATATCTTGAGAAAAGATAAACTTGGTTTCTTTCCAGTCCATATCTCATATGGTGTCTTTTCAATTGCCTTAGAAGGAACACAATTTAGTGTGACGCAGCTATCTTTAGGGCATGTCCCCAAAAGGACGGTGGAAGATTTGTTTGACTCATCATGGATCGAACCATATCTAATAGTGTTCGATTCCTCCGATCAGAAACGCTATTCTATTGTGGTGTTCCTGGAGGAGTCAATTGTGAGATTATCCCATAACTCCTAAGATGGTCAATGAATTCTTGGCTTAAATATTCACCACCTCGATTAGATCAAAGTGCTTTAATTGTTTTACCAAGTTGGTTTTGTACTTCATTTTGGAATATTTTGAACATTTCAAAAGATTCAGATTTATGTTTCATTAGATAGATATAGCTATATCTACTAAAGTCATCTATAAATGTAATGAAGTAGACATAACCTCCTCTGGCAGCTATATTTAATGGTCCAGATACATCTGTATGTATGAGGCCCAATAATTCAGTTGCCCTCTCACTGTGCCCAGTAAAAGGTGCCTTAGTCATCTTTCCTAATAAGCAAGATTTGCATGTATCATATGATTTAAAATTAAATGAGTTTAGAAATCCATCTTGATGGAGTTTAGAAATGTGTTTCTCATTTATGTGGCCTAGACGAAAATGCCATAGGTAGGTCGGATTCAAATCGTTTGATTTTATCTTCTTAGTAGTTACGTTATAGATATTCACATTATTGGGATGTTCCAAATTTAATATATAATGACCAACATGGAAATCACCATCAGCATAGAAAATGTCATTACGATAAATAGAACATTTACCATTCCTAGTAATGGAAGTATAACCTTCCTTATCCAAATAAGAAAGAGAAACAATGTTACTACTCAAAGCAGGAACATAATAGCAATTGTTCAAAACTAACAAAATCCCACTGGGCAGAACTAATTCATAAGTGCCTACGGCTAAAGTAGCAACTCTTGCTCTATTTCCAACTCGTAGGTCCGCCTCGCCCTTCTTCAACTTTCTATTGTCCTTTAGACCCTGCACATTTGTACAAATGTGAGAACCACATGCAGTATCTAATACCCATGTAGAAGAAGTAGAAAAATGAATGTCTATAACATAAATACCTGAAGCGATAGCCTCGCTATCCTTCTTGTTCTTTTTCAGATCTTCCAGGTAGAGTTTGCAATTCCTCTTCCAATGACCGTGTTCATTGCAGAAGTAGCAGACTCCTTCCTTTGGAGGCTTTGCCTTCTTGGGTGCAGGCTTGGTTTCGGGCTTGTTTGACTCTTTGGTCTTACCACCTGAGCCATTACCCTTCCATTTTCCCTTCCCTTTCTTTTTCATACCCTTTCCTTTCTGAACCATCAAAACTGTGCTGGGCTTTTTCTTAATGCTTTGCTCAGCAGTTTTAAGCATCCCATGCAGCTCAGAAATTGATTTCTCCATGTTGTTCATGTTGTAGTTCATAATAAACTGGTCATAACTCTCTGGGAGTGAGTTGAGGATCAAATCCGTAGCTAACTCCTGGCTCATGGGAAATCTAAGCCTCTCAAGGTGATCAATATAGCCTTTTATCTTTAACACATGAGTACTAACTGATGCGCCTTCAGCCATTTTGCAGGAATGTAAGGCCTTTATGGTCTCATACCTTTCTTGCCTTGCCTGTTGCTGGAACATTTCCTTGAGATGTACAATCATCTCATGAGCCTCCATAAGTTCCAGATCTCTTTGGAGCTTTGGAACCATAGTGGCAAGCATCAGGCAACTTACATCCACAGAGTCACCTTATGCTTTGTGTAAGCATCTCTCTAAGCTCTTGGAGCATTGGCTGCAGGCTCCTCGGAATGGGTTGATCTAGGACATAAGCCTTTCTTTCTTGCTTGAGAACAATTCTCAAGTTCCTAAACTAGTCAAGAAAGTTTGTCCCATTGAGTTTGTCCTTCTCAAGGACCGATCGCAACGAAAGTGTAGCAGTATTACTAGTCGACATGATTCTACAATTAAAATATGCAAAGTTAGTTAGTAATCTTCCACTAAATTAACAACCCTCAATATAATAATTAGTGGGCTAAGATCCATATTTGGCTTAAACTTAAGTCCGCTTTGGCAAGATGCTTAAATTCAAGTTATTTAGGAAGGTAACATATTTACCAATTACATCACATGTAACTCTTAGATCTTTATGGGATTTAATCATCATATGATCCAGCATGTTTAACCCCATTTAATGCCTTGAGATTCAAAACCGTTTTGTTAATCTCAATTAAGTCAAAACAATAATGAATATTATGAGCAGCACCATTACTCAAGCTTGTCTCATCAAGATAACTCAAGTCCTTCCACTTTAGTGGTTTCCACAATTGAGCGATCTAGGTTTTGACAAGTATTCATTAATTGACGGCATTATGGCTTAAGATTTGATTCAGAGGGCTTAATTAATTAGTTTTGTTAATATAGATGCAATCGTGGTCATATCTCATATAGATAAATACATATAAATGTAAAAGTAATCATGCCATGATCTTATCAAAAGCATAATTTAAACGTGACACAATATGGCTTACCTAACCTAAAATCCTCCCAAGCCAATGAGAGGACTTCTCTAAATAAAAAGAAATACATTGAGAGAAACCTCGTTTAAACATTCGAGGGGAGTGGGATGAGAAGAGAATGTACATCGAGAGTATTTAGAGAAAGGCACGGCACGCAGGCCGTATTTAAATATTACAACCTTTGTAGAATTCTAAAGCCATGTTGTTCACCATACCCAAACAAGGATAAATAATAAACCACAACAAGAATTCATACAATATGAAAAGCAATAAATGTTGTGATCAGATTATATTGCGCTACGTAGAGGTGGTCACGACGGTCTCGCTCCCTCTACCGGTATTGTCTTCCCCATAGTTCGGATCCCTATTACCCGAATAGATATCCGAACCTAGACACCATTTGATTACCGCCAACTACGATCTCAAGTACCCTACCCAATTTCATGCTTGTTCAAAACAAAAATCACATACATGTTTCAAGATATACATGTTCGGAATCGATTTCATGCTTGTTCCAAAACGAGAATCACATACATGTTTCAAAACCAAAAACGAAACAATTTCAAGATTCAATTTAAACGAAAACGAAAATCAATGGAATTACAAGATCACATCTTTCTAAATAATTTTGTTTCGTATTAACCAAATCACATGCATATTTAAGTGTTTCTTATAAACATACATACACATCCCATATATATCACATGTATAAGAACATAAACTAAGTTTAAACGCACAATTGATCTGGCTCTGATGCCACTGTTAGAATCGGTAGGCACAGCGGAAGAATTTTAAAAATTTTCACCGATCATAATCGAGGATCTATCAACGGCGTTTAAACCAAGTTGGAAGGATTCATACCTTTTGATGATTCAGAGTTTTCACGATCTCTAGGAGCCAACATGTTAGGTCCACTCCCTCTACCGGTATCCACACGAATGCTCTCCAACCAAGACTGCGTGCTAGCGCCTCTAATGTCTCCTAGGGTTTCACTTGCGGCTCTCAATTGTCATGTGCATATGAATATATCTGCTCTATCAAGTTTTATAACCTATGAGGGCTATTTTCAAATTTCAAAATAAATCATCATTAATTTTGAAATTAATTAACAATTAATTATCTTGATGAGCTAATTAAATAAATTCAGTTTAAATTAAATCTGTCCAACAGTTTTAATTTAACCTATTTATTTAATCTAAATAAAGAGCCATTAGATTTAATTTATCTTCATAAATTAAATCTGAGATACTATATCTCTATCATGTTAGCTATTAAATTTAATATATCTTAATAAATTAAATTTAAAACTAACACAATATAATAATATCATATAATATATATATATATCTACATATATATATAAGATATATATTTCAAAAATATATATATCTATATAATATTATTAATGAATTTAATATTATATATATATAAGTATAAAATTCGTCCACCCTAAATTAAACATTATCTCGTATTGGGCCATTCTTGTGTGCGACCCTGTAGGCCCATATGAAGTTGGGAGTAGGCCAATAACTATACTAACCCAAAAGTCGCAAGCGACCTCTAGCAAGACATTACGACTACCCAATTCATATGAGGATCGTTATCACGATGTAACCTGTCATACAACCATGTCACATCCCTTTTGTCACACGATATATCGATCAAGGATAAGGCATGGATAATGTCATCCTCTTGTTCCTGACCATTACTTTCTTGATTCCTGAGTAGCCTGATAACAGAGACAGAAACTCCTTTCATCATAGTATCAGGCTACTCACTCATCGAGGGGCCCAGTAATATCTCTCTACTAATGTGAGGGACAAATTCCATCTTGATCATTCATATTCCTCTGCATGAAAAACCATCAAGCCCGATCGTAGCCTTTATCATCACCCGGACAAAAGTGACTTTTGACTAGTTCAAAGCATAGCAACTCTCATGTAGGGATCCATGATGACCTCAGGTCTAAAGGCATTGTGACGTGGTTATACATGAGAAAAGCTTATGACTTGATCCATGTAGCTTTCTCACAGTGGGTTGGTCTAGCACCTTGTACTCTTACAAGTGCCTAACACTTTGATTCGTATCTCCATATCTTATCAAAGTCATACTGGCCTTGTTTCATCTCTGCTCCCGCATAGATGACCAACTAGGGACATTTTAGGATAATCTTTATGAATTATCCAAGGATACAATTATCACAATTAACATGCAAATAATATGATAACAGAATGGAGAAATTTCATTAAAATAATAATGTTCAAAGTACAATGGTTGGCTCTTAGGGCACAATTTCCAACACTGTGACATCAGTATCTATTAGGTCTACCCAAATAGATTTAAGAGCCTTGGAACTATAAGCCTCATAGATAGCAATATTTCCCATTAAAAACCATAGTGTGGGAGTTTCCCAAACATGCATTAAGGCTTAACCACCTAGAATAATTGTTTAAAAGTGATAGAAGATATCTCAGAAGCCATCAAAAACTTACCTATAGAGGAAAATGAAGCACTTAAATGCCATGTATAAGAGGCTAATGAACGTGGGTGCATGAACTGACAAGTTAAAGGCTTTCATAGAATATAGAGAAATTATATTGGAGAAGATGAAGCTAGAAACACCTATAATTCTCAGTTCACTCAGTTCAAGACTCGAGATTTTTTGAAAAGTTAGAGGCATGAGCTTCTTATTAACTAGGATGACAATTTGATCGTATGTGTAAACTCAAATATATTTTATACTTTTCCCAGTATTTTATATACATCTTTCCTAACTTATTTTGAATTGGTGATGATCTTCTAATTCCTTTTGGTTTGGGAAAAAATCTCATGATTCTTGAATTATTTGTGTGCTTCTTCGACCTCAATCTTCCCCTAAGAATCTGAAATTAGTCCTTCGATAATTGTTGTGTTTGATTAATTTGTTCTTATTTGAATTCAAAGAAAGCAAGTTTCACATGTTCACATAAGACGTTATATAATCAATGGAGAAATTAAGTTAAGTGGCATTGTATTTGTCTCAAAACTTGGATTACACACGATAAAGCACCCAAGTTTTGATAGTGACATCTAACAGCATGTTTCATAAGAGAAATGCTTGACCCTTCTCATATAAGGATTTTTTTTTATCCAAGCCGAATTCAATCAGCAAGCTTTGTCATTGAGAAATAAGGATGGTATTGACATACAAGTGACTACTGGGGCATATAAGAGAAATGCTTAACCCTTCTCATATAAGGATTTTTTTTTATCCAAGCCGAATTAAATCTACCCAAGCTTTGTCATTGACATACAAGTATTTATAATATAACAATAATACATCTATTTCAATTTATATAGAAAAACAAAAAACTTTTTGAAAAGAATTAATAAAAAAATTTCTTGGTCCCAATTATAGAATAAAATAGGTAGATTTAAAATATATAGGTTAATGATCAGAATTTTTATTTTATTTTTTAGTTATGCTCCTTTGTTTATTATTCTTTGATAAACCATCCTCTCAAAACTTGATCAGTAAAAAAACAATGGGAAGGATGGCGGTAGTTGCAAATCCACGAAACAGAGAATCAGGGAAAAAGAGAGAGGCCCACAGACAGCTTATTCATTGAATCTTCTGAATAATTAGTGAAGGTGACTACTTATGGTTTTGGGTAATGAATCTGGGGGTCAGGCCACCAAAAATGAAATGAAATCAAAACTGAATCTCTACTTTTTAAACTAACAATTCCATCAGCTAGCTATTGTCTTTTAGTTTTGCCCTCTACAAATCATTCTTATGTAAGTGAATATATAGTCAGCTAACGACACTAAATTTCAACTCTGTGAATGAAATACATGCAAGCAATCAACGTTAATTTCCATCACAAACACAGAACAGACCAGGCTAAGAATGTACAAGAGGGGATTCAGGGAATTACCAGGAAAAAGAAGGGAATAGTGCATGCCTGAACTGACAGAGAAGAAGGCAAAAAGCAATGCAGCAGAGAAGCAGGATGCGATAGAGGTGGCAGAAGGGGGTAGAGAGGGGGCCGGAGAATGCTATCTGAGAGACCCGTGGAGAAGTGATTGGGAGCGTGACAGACCAAACAGAAAGGAAGATAAGGGATCGAGTAACAGAGTGCTAGCTGTAAGCAAGGTCGGACATGGGGCGGGAAAGGGAAAGTGAAGGTCAGAAGCGTGCGCCTGGCTATTATTTGGGCAAGTTTCAACAACTGTTATCAATAATAGTCATTGAAACATTGATTTTAAAGACTGTTATCTATAACAATCGTTGAAATCACCACTTTCAATGACTGTTCTGAATAACAGTAGTTGAAAGCTTTGTTTCAACGACTGTTATTAAGAACAGTCATTGAAAGTAGCCTTTCAATGATTGCTCTTTTTAACAGTCATTGAAGATTATGTTTCAACGACTGTTTTCTTAAGAACAGTCGTTGAAACATTTACCTACATTTTCCAGCTTCTTTTCTACTACTGTTATTTGAAAACAGTCATTAATTAGTGTCATAAATTATCCTATTTGTAATAGTGCTATCAACAATTAGAGGATTGCTAATTACCGCCACCATAAGGTTGACTTATTCTGGTAAAAATATATGTCATAACTTGCTGAATATTGCAGATGATCTCTTTGACCGCTTATTCTAATTAATGGAATATGAAGTTGAAATATCACTCCTAGCTCTTGATATGTTTTTGTCCGTGGATAACAAGTTGCGGCTGCCGCAGAGTGATCTTGTATGGCTCGAGATGTTAGTAACATCCTTCAACATAGTTCGACCTGGTTGTTGTGAAACTCATTCAATAGCCTAGTGTTTGTAGTTGAATATTGCTTTGGATAAGTCACAATGGCTACTGAGAAGTAATTTCTGAAAGAGGCAAGCTTCACCCAAGAGGGGGGGTGAATTGGGTGATGTGATAAATTTTTCGGTTAATGTGGTGATATAGTAATTGTTGTTGCTAGAGTAGAGTTGAAAAGATAAACACACAGAGAATTATACTGGTTCGACCAAAAGCCAAGCCTACGTCCAGTCCTCAGAGATCAAGACCTACTGAGATTTTCACCATTCTTCCAAGATTCAGTGGGCTCTTGGAATGCCACAAGACAACAACTGTCCTTGAAAGGACTACGAATAGAAATACTAAAAATTTCTCTCCCCCTTACGACAAGTCTTATGTGTAGAAAAACAAACCTATGACCTTTCTCTCTTGCTTACGTATACAAGTCTTATGAGTAGCAACGTTCTCTTATCCTTACACCACTGTAAGTCTTACGAGCAGCAATGTTCTCTTCTACTTGTATCTTGTAAGTCTTATGAGCAGAAAGTCCTATTAGGAATTCTCTCACTGCTTCTCTTGTAAGGAAATCTCCACTCTCAAGGTCCCAGTACCTTGAGATCAAATGAAAATAGAATTTGAAGTGTATATAGACTCTTTTATAGAGTAAATCTAATAAACACTGAAGAATGATATGAATACAGAGAAAATGTGAATAACAGAGACTCGTGAATTTGCTCCCCGTTTGAATAATGATCATCATGGAGCGGGGCATGTTACTGTGGAGCAGCATGCGTACGTTTGAAATCTTTGAACGCAGTAGGTACGTGCTCGGATGGTCGTAATGATGCTGTCTGTAGTTGTTTGACTTCCTCTGTGTCTTTCTAATTCAAATGTTCAAACTCCTATATCACACTCATAATACATGTTAAATGATGTTAAATAATAATAATAAGTGAAAATATAATGAATAAATATCATTAAACCATATTCGGATTGAATGCTGTAAGACTGGTGCATTTTGGCTTCTGGTAGAGTATCACTCAAGCACTGTGATGTCTCACTCGAGTGCAATACCATATCTTCACCTTTTGCTTCAGTTTTACACTTGCACTTCCACAGATTTTGAGAGTGCATTTTCACACTTACGAGTGATGTGTGTCCTCACTCGAGCATTGGTCCCCTTGCTCAAGTGCTACTTCATTTTACACTAAGAGCCACGTCTTTGGACAACACTCGCACCCAATTTTAGCAAGAGTGTGATTTTGCACTCGCATGTGATGTGGGCCCTCACTCGAGCATACATACTCATACTCGAGTGAGAAGAATATTCTTTTATAATATACTCTTGTCTTCAGCACTTGCATCAGAATTGAGAGAGTTAGATTTCTCACTCGCGAGTGCTGATGTATCACTCGGGCACATAAAGTCTCACTCGGGCATGTTTGTGCTTCTCTGTTCTGCATGACTCTCGGTCAAACACTCGTAGTCCCTCACTCGCTAGGACTCGGGTGCAGATATTACCATCACTTGAGTACAGAACCTGTGCTCGAGTAAAGTGTTGATATCTTGTTCTAACTTTGCTCTCTGTCAAACACTTTCAGTGCAATACTTTCATATGCTCAAGTGCAAAACAGCTTCATGCTCGAGTATTGGTTATAGTGCTCGAGTGCATCAATAAAATTGACAGTAATTACTCTCTGTCAAACACTTCTTATCCAACACTTGCATGTGCTCGAATATAAAAGAGGTTTATGCTCGAGTGTTAACTCTGTTGCTCGAGTGCATCAGCAAAAACTGACAGCAGCCATATCTAAACTTTGCCATATGCATTTGGTAATTTTGCAATCATTCTTTAGACTTGTAAAAGCATACTTTGCATACAATTACCTTTTGTTATCATCAAAAGTTGGAATCTAACAATTTCCTACCTAGAAGAAACAGAAGAATGTCTTAATTGATCGGCCAAAGGAACGTAAAGAATGAAAACATGGTTGTATAACTAACCATGGAGTCATTCAAACTTAACCCAAAGTAAGGCAGCAACAACATCATCCTTGTCTAAAGGAAATCTGGAATAAGAAAGAAGAACAAGAGAAGAGAGAAAATTTCAGAGAGAAAGGAGAGGAGAAATGATTCTCATTCACTTGTGTTTCTTGTGATTATAATGTCATTTATAGACCTTAAGAGTCATTGCAATTAAGATACAATAAATAGTACAATTAATATTATACATATATTAAACAGCCTACACTAGCCAAAAAAAAAAAGGTATTAAACAACCTACATTAAATAATCTTTTAGTTTTTCATTCAACAATGTATTTTTAAATGTTGATTGGGATATGAGTCAATGTTAACTAGGATATGAGGTAATTGATATCCATATAATTAATATTTATAACAATACCAACCTCTTATATTTTGCTTCTACCCAAAAGACTTCTTATATTTTGGACACCGGGAGTAGGACTAGGAATGCGGGCTGGCCCGCGGGTTGCGGGCCAGCCCGCGCGGGCTGGAGTGCTTTGCGGGGCGGGCTGGTTCAGCCCGCCCCCTTCGCGGGATGGCAAAAGCCAGCCCGAGCCCGTTTAGGCGAGCTGGCGGGCTGGCCCGCCAGCCCGCCATTCTTCTTGTTTTTTTTTATTTCATTTTTTTTAAAAAAATATTTACTCTCTTTCTCTTTCACCCGCTCATATCACACTTCTTTTTTTTATACATTTGTGTTATGAAATCAATTTTGTTCTTACTTTCCATTTTTTTCATCTACTCACATAACAAAAATATATAATCACATCTCTTTTAAATTTAATAATAATAGAATAAATAAATATAATATAAAATAAAAATGTCAAATAAAAAGTATGAAAAATTAATTAAACACGGCATTAAATGAAAGGTAATAATAAGGGTATTTAAATTTATTTTATTTAAAAAAATAATAAAAAAACCAAAAAACTATTTTAAAAAAATTTAAAAAAAAAAAAAGCGGGCCAGCCTGCCAGCCCTCGAGCTGGCCCGCATCAGCCCGTTTAGCCCGCATTTAAACGGGCTGCCATTTTGGCAGTCCGTTGCCCGCCAGCCCGGCCCAAATTACCGGCTCTAACCGGGAGTATTATCACATCATTTTCAATATTTGTTTCCTTGTGCTTAAGACAATAATTTTGGGGGGGGGGGGGTACATTGCAATGATAAAAAAGCGGTCAACATTGGACCCAAAAACCCTCCCTGACCACGCTGCCATTTGACTCTCTCTGTGCTTCCATTTGAAAGTGCTACGAAGTTGATAAGGCAACTCCAAAGAACCGAATAGCTTGAGAAAAATGGTGAACCTTAGGACCGCAATGGACTCTGCCTTCTGGGATCTCAACGTTTCTTCTCCTCAAACCATAGATGGGTGTGCCAAGGCCGTTCCGGGCGATCCCTTTCCGATGGACGCCACCGTCTCAAGCAAAGTTCTTCGTATTCAGCAATTCTCATTCTTCAGAAATGGCTTTCCTTTGGGAATAGTTCCTTCTCTCTCTCCAACTTCTCAAAAGAGCTTCGGTTCATTTTCTCTTCAGTCTCTCGCACTTAAAGTCTCCAATCCTCCCTGGTAATTCGTTCGGTTCCAATTTTTGTTTCCGTTGTAGAAATTTCTCGTTTCTGCTTCTGCTTTGAAGCTATAGTAGTTTTTTCTTTCATTTTCATATAGTTTTTTTTTTTCCTCAAATGCCGATTCTGAAGAAAGTTAGAAAGCCGACTTTGCTCCCTGCTTCTTCTGTGGTAGGAAAACGACTATATTTTTCCTTTTCGTTCAGTTTGTTATATCTGCCGTTTCTATTCATTTCGCTATTAGTTTATGCTTGGTAGAAGTAACAATGTGCGGCTTAATAATTGAGTTTTTATTCAATTTAGTTTGATTTTCAATTATGAATAGCTGGTCGCCAAATCATTGAGTGAATCATCACAACCTTTTATGCCGTATTGGCTCCTTTACTGTTACTTGTCACATGAAAAAAGCATCCCTTTCCCATTAGACCTTAACTCATTCAGCGAAATTAGGCTATCTCCTTTTCAAGTCATATTATGTGTACCTCACTGCCTAACTTTTCAATGCCATGTTGCCAGAACCAACACTTCGTAATGCTTTAAATTTGGTTTCATTTAAGAAAATTGAGACCAATCGTGTCAAGATTTAATTAAATTCTTTCTGCATTGACGTTATTTGCTCTTGAACTTAAGCATACATTTGACTTCTTAGACTTGCTATTTCATATTTTGTGTTGTTATTGGCAAAAAGAAAAAGTGTTAGGTCCTTTTTTAAGGTTAAGGGGCATTTTTGCCCCAGAAGTTTTCACCGAGGAGCAATTTTGCCTTGACAATTATCTCAGTTAATTTTGACCATTAGTTGACTTGATATGCTGAGCTAGCAATCCACATATCGTCCCCGTCATTTTTGTTAAAGTGCAAATTTATCTCAAAAGTTTTAAATCTAACTTTGAAAAAAGATGAAGTAGATGACACATGGATTTCTGGTGTAAATTTGCACTTTAACAAAAACGATGTGGATGACATATGGACTGCCAGCTCAATATATTTAGTCAACTAACGGTTAAAATTAATTAGGATAACGGTAAGGACAAAATTGCTCTATTTTAAAAACTTCTGGGGCAAAATTGCTCTTCGATGGAAACTTCCAGAGAAAAATTGCCCCTTAATCCTTCTTTTTAAACTATCTCTAAATTTGATCTCCTAGGTCAAGTTAATTCTGTACAAGCTATCCTTTTTTTCTAACTTACTTCTCTACTTAATCGCCCCTGTCACTTTTTTCCCTCTATCATGTTGTGTATTGTGGAGCAAATTGTGTTTTTTACTTATTGCGGTTCTCTACACTATGAAAATTTTCCCCATTGATGTTAGTTGAATTTTCTCATGCATTCTTATGGTTTATTTTAACTTCCTAATTGATTTATGCAAGTTGAGTACTTGTATCATCTTTTCAGTTACGAGTCCAACTTCTCCACAACATACTTACAGTGAATTCTCAAACGTCCTTTAAAATATAATCTGTGCATCTAAATGTGAAGCTTGATGGAACTTCTGGACTTTGGATTTTTGAACTTAACTATAACCTAATTCTTTATCAGGGTAATGGGTGCTTTCAGAGTCAATGACCATAAACTCCCTGGCTGTGGGTGATCATGATTAAAAAAATGTCAAGAGTCATAATTCGACTAAAACTTGCAATGGACAGTTTACTGACATATAGCATCATTATAATATCTTCAGTTTTTAGTGTTCTTATGCTTGCTTTTGCATAACAATTGTTAATATAGGTGGGTTGGGCTGATTGGACAGTTCCGTCCGGGGAAACTGTTTGCTGATATCAAAAATGAAATCTCTAATGCTGATGATTTCGACCTCTCCACAATCAAGGATGTTGCAAAGCATTTTGTTGGCAAGTCACTTTTTTCATTTGGATTATTCTCACAGTATTCTGTTTCTGACTCAACATCCATTCTACTCTCCATGGAGGGGCATGGTGAGAAAAAAAGACATCGCAAGAAAATGATGATTTACCACCAGGCATGAATTTCAATTTCTTGTCTCTTTTTTTTTCTTGTTTTCATGGTTGAACATATAAGGCTTCCTATATGTTCTCAATGGTTGATGCTTATTTTTTCTTGTTAATTTATAAATGACTTCCATTCCTTTATGGAATTGGATTATGCTGATTACAAAGTAAAAAGTGTTTATATAATAATATATTTGTTATTTATATTGTACAAGAGTTAGCTGAAAAACTGTAATTACTGTGCTCTTTTGTTGGAGGTTAGTGTACAAGGCAGTGAAGGAGTTAATTGAACTTGAATTTAAATAAATTTATATTTTTTTGTTTGTTCCATTTTGTAATTTGTTGCCGTTTTGTCTTAAAATGGTTATTTTGATTTCTTGCAATTTTGAAAGGACGGGTTAGACTTTTGGGTTTTCTGGGATGTAATCTTCCTAGTCAATTATTTAATTTATAAATGCTCTTCAAACAGATTAAGTCTTCTTCATAAACCACTTTGGAAATTTAAAGTTCCCTATGAGGACCATTTTCCCATTTCATATTTCAATACTCTAGTGCTATTAATACGCTGCCAGTTTGTTGAATTTTACAGATGTGCTTTTCCTTGTATGGCCGGTTTGTGTTCAAGCTCAACTACTATCTAGGGAAGGCCTTTTGAATATTTTTCTGAATGTTGGGCATATTCTTAGAACGTGGAATAGAAATTGGTAGCTATGCTATTAATGCTAATCTTTAGCATATTTGGTTATGATAGAGAGGTTGAGTGTTCGAGTACACATGTTATCAGTTGGATTAGTTATGTACCAGCACTATGTAATCATTATTTGCGATTATCATCTCTTCTTTTAAGAGATTCTCCTTCGCACATCTGTGGAGCAGTTGGAAAGCTTTATTGAATTGATATGTTGATCTTGTTATGTATTAATTCTGGGACCCTGTTGAGGAGATTTTATTTTATCTTCGTTTTTGCTCATTTCTTCACCTGTAATGAAACCGCCCTCTTAAGGAGCAAAATTGCAGTGAGTAATTAATATCCCTAGATATTAGTATAGATGTTATTTTAAAGTGGCTTTTATGAATTTCCTGTTGTTTCTCATATATATATATATTGTTTTTAAAATTTTTCATTTACAATTATATGAACTGTTTCATGTCTTCTACAAAATATTATTAAATTGCATGGCATGTCCTAACTTTCCCTTGTTCCCACCTTTATCATCCTGTTATGGTGCTTTTGAGTGTGTACTGAAACACCAAACTTATGTGGTATACAGCTTCCTAAGCATGATATCACATTGGAGGCTGCATGGCCTCAGCTATTCATTGACCACAAAGGAAAATACTGGGATGTGCCAAAGTCCATATCCCTTGATTTGTCATCCCTAAAGTCTGATTCTGGGCTCCGATACCGTTTTGGGATGCATAAAAATGGTGGTGACCCTGAAGCAGTAAATGCCATAGATGGCAATCCGCCACTTCCATTGCTGCCTGGGTTGTGCGCTAAGGCAGCCTTGTCTTGTGAGAAAATCAAGTACCTTTGGAGAGACAATGAGGCTGCAGAAAGTCTCAATCAAAGAACAGATACGCCGGCTACTTCTTATCCATATGATGTGCGTCTAATGGAACCCCAGTCAGCAATATCTGGAATTATTGGTAATTTCTTTAAATTCATGTTATCATAACTCTGAGATGAGAAACAAAATCTGCAGCATTTGTTTGTTATTGGTATGCTATATTTGTTTATTTAAAAATGAAAATGCTCTTTAAATATGGTTATGCTATCTGTTTTTCATCCTTTTTCAATCTTACCATATTGAGTTTGAAATTTCAAGGTTGTTTAGACTGAAATAATTTGACAGTATTGATGTTCAGAAGATTTATTCAGGGTAGTTTTTTCTTTTAGTAATTTTCTGGGCATGTTGTGACAAGAGTCAGATCAGAGATGCTGTTCTAGTAATAATTCTTGTTCGAAAGCATTTCTACTTTTTACATGTACACGATATTAAAAAGAAGGGATCCACTTTTAAAGCATTGTCTGATCAATTATTTACATATGCACTAGTGTAAACTTCACAAGTATATGATTCTCCATAAGTTTGTTGATTTTGGGAGGAAGAAAGAGCACGCTGCGACTTTGGCAATGTGTTTCTGAGGGCTATGGTGTCTTTGGTTTGAATGAAGTGGGAGTTTCAATGAGATTTCGTCTGTCCCATCTTGTGAGATAATAATTTTAATGTTACCGCATGTGGATTCAATAATTTTTCCTTTAGGGTGAAGGTGCAAATTTAGCAACAAATTATTTCCTTATGAACACCCAACACAATTAACTATCTTAGGGTGTAAAAGTAGATATAATCATTTTTTTTTGTAGCATATATAGTGGTGCTGTTAACCTTGGTTAACTTTCGGTACTTTTTGCGCTGTAGGTTCCACCAGTTTTCTCACTCACTATTATTTTGATATATTTTTAGAATGGCAAGGGTGCAAATTTAGTAATAAACTATTTTGTTATCAGCACTTAACACAATTATCTTTTATTAGGTTTAAAAGTAGACAAACATTTTTTGTCTTATAAATGTCCATATTTGTCTTGTAAATTCCCTTATTTATCTTGTGAATGACCATATTTGTCTTGTAAAGGGATTTAAAAGAATTCACGGAGTTAAAAAATTTTGGTCATTCACATATTTGTCTTGTGAATTTTTTTTTAACAATTTGGGTTCTTTTAAATCTATTTATTTATCTTGTGAATACCCTTATTTGTCTTATAAATGCTCTTATGAAAAAAATAAATTAAGGGTGTTATTGTCTTTTCACTGACAAAACTTAATTTCACTTTGGCCAAAGGGGTGTAGTGAAATTTCAGAATCTTTTGGGGATCAACTAAAATAAAATTGCTTCCATTGGGTTTAAGTGATATTTTTCCATTAAAAAAGGCACATATTTCTAAAAAATATATTAAAATAAAAGAGAGTGAGAAGACTTGTTGGACCCATAGTGCAAAAAGTAACGGAAGTTAACCAGGTTAACCATGTTGCTTTTTTTTATTCCCAAGTTCATGGCCATTATGATATGCTGTGTTTGGGCCCAAGAATAAGATACTTCTTTTTGTCATGCTAATGGTTTGCAATATATTGTAGGTGGTGTCTGCACTGCCTGGATTTGGGATGGGAGGAGCCATTCAAGCGTTGATTCAAGAGAAGATCAGGAAATTTCAAGACCAAGCAAGAGATCTCCATTGAATGCCGATTTATTTGGTTCAGTTTGCTATACTTTCCAGCATGGAAAATTTAAAAATAACTATTGGGATTTGACAAGGTTAGATGCTCGCCTAGATATTTGCTCAGCTTCAGGCTTTGCTATGAAGGTTCTGAAGGGTTTCAGAAGTTCTGCTGATGTTGATGAACATCCTTCAGCCTCACCTCGGATAAATTTAACCTTTCAACAACAGGTATCTCCTTTGGATTTGCATTTGTCTTTTAATCGAGTACTTGTTAGTAACTGCATATCATTTTACTCGAGTGAAAACCATGATAGAATAGATATCCCCTGTGGAATTATTCGTGGTCCATTTGCAGATCCAATAAAAAATTGAGCCCACCCCGTGTTTGTTGCATAGGAGACTAAATGTTTAAAGACCAACAGCAATGCTATATGGTAGTGAGTGTTGGGCTTTAAAGGGATTACATGAGCATAAAATGGGGGTGGCCGAGATAAGGATGTTGAGATGGATGTATGGTCATACAAGAATAGATAAGATTTGTAATAATCATATACGTGAATGAGTTGGAGTGG